>PVHY01014643.1:0-37976 GCA_004024945.1 Uropsilus gracilis | reverse complement strand
CATCTTCCATTGTAGTCCTCTGATGCCTTCTCTCTCCTTGCTCCCTCTTAGCCTCAGGAACCTCACTTCAATTAGTGTTCATTAATTTTATAAGTATTTTGCTTTGTCCAATCAACTGTTATATATATGTCCAATATTTGTCTCTGTAACTTGCTTTACTGTACATTATTCTCTTGAACTCTTTCCATTTTGCAATAGATGGTAACATTTTGTCTTTATGACAGAATAGTATTCCATTGTGTGGCTATATTGCTCTTGAATGATAATTTAAGTGAATAAAAAAGTCTAGGTCATTAGTAATTTTCTCTCAGCATTTCTGGTATCTATTACTGCTTCTGAGAAGTCAATTATAGTGCAAATCATTCCTGTAATTTTTTTTCTCTGAACTTCGTAAGTTTTCTTATTCTGCTGGTCTGCAATATTGCTTTTAAGAGTCGAAATATAAGTTTATTTTTATGTTTTCTTCTTGAGTTTTAGATAAAACTTTCTATCTGAAGAATCATATCCTCTAATAACTAAATAATATTCAGCTAGTATCATTTCTAACATTGCTTTTCTCCCAGTGTCTATATCTGGAGTATGACATGTTTAGGGGTTTCTTAATCTATTACTCACATCTTTTTACTGTCTTTGTGATATATCTGGGTGAATGTTGCAATTGTGTTTTACAGTTTAAATAATTCACTCTTTATACCTGGGTTTAGCAAAGAGTTTACCTCATGTATTTAATTTTACATTTCATTGACTATAATTTTCCTTCTAAAAGTTTTAATTGATGATCATTTCAACCAATTATTTTTGAAATTTTTAATCATTTCTTTTTTCCACAATGGGTATTGTTCAGTTATCATCTCTTTTAACATCCTAAACATATCAATGTCTTTTCCACACAGTTTTATCAAATTTCCATGGCACAGGATGTAAAATCAAAGTAAGAGTTTGGACAATGTGTATCTCTCTGGGAACCAGTGTAGACTAAAGGTCTGAAGCTTCCTCAAATATTTATCTTGGCATAAAACCTCTGATGACCTTTTTAAAGGCTGGGATAGAATCAGGTATTAGGTTGTGGGGGAGGGTGTTAAGATGCCTTTAGTAAGGTTTGAACATGACCTCCACTAGTTCAGGTTAGTAGTTTTATATTCTGATTTATTCTCAGAATCAAAATAAAGAAATGGATCCTCTCTATATTCACGATTTATGCCATCTTAAAAAAAATAAAAATGAAAGCATGATTTACATACTTTCTGTGATCTGCTTTTTTTCCACATAAAATTCTTCCCATCCTTTCTTATTTTCCCTTGCTTTTGTTAACTTCTTCTGTCTGTTGTTCACATTAGTTGCTCCGTTTCCCTCCCATTTTCTCTTCATCTTGTCTTTATTTCCCTAGTGAACTTCCATGTTAAAACCCTAATTTCATCTATGGAGGGAAGCTGAAGAGTGTGCTCCTTCAGGTCTGGCTGTTACCATGGAAACGGTGACCTTGTGCTGCTGGGAGAGTTTGTCAACTAAGCTAGTGCCTGTTAAGACACAGAGAAACCAGGGCTCCTGGTGTGTTGGCCTCATAGGAAACCATGTGAAACTGTCAAGTTTTCTAATTTCCTATAATTCTCAGTCTCCTTTATTGAGGAAAGGACCTCCGTATCTTCTCCTGTGTGGCTACATAGTAGTTGGTGGATCTGGCAGAGGCAGGTTGTCCTGGAGGGTAAAGCTGGAGAACTTCTGGACTGGGTCTGGATGGCATGAAAGATACAAAAATTCTCTCCCAATTTGCCTTAGTCACAGCAAAGCTCAAGAACTTCTTTGAAATGATTTTATGGGCAGTGGATAGCAACATGTGATTGCTGCGGGAGGAGATGAAGAATATAAGGGTTCCAGGTGGTGACTGAAGATGAAATACCTGGGGACCCTTTTGGGGGCTTCTATAGTTGACTGGAGGGTGGTTTAGTGGGGAGAGAAGCTGAAGTTCTGCTCTCTGGCAGGTGATAACTGAAAGTATTGTGATTTGGGCATCCATGAAGATGTGCTATTTGTTTATACTTAAGAGATGGAGCTCATTTGGGAAACTTCAGGTGGGGTTATTTTGATAAATTATGATGTAACTATTGCAACACAGTGTTAACACCTACTATATCTAGAGCACATCTGTACAAACTAGTTACCTAAAAATTTGAGGAGTTATTTATTAACTATACATGTTACACATAAATATATACATATATCTGTTGCAAATATACATCTTCCTCTCAGAAGAAAAACAATATAGATCCTGTCACAAGATCTGACTGTGATGCAATCCTCTCATGCATGGGTGCACGTGTGCGCGTGCATACACACACACACACACACACACACGTACACACCCCCAAAAGATATTGAAAGGGTTTTTCACTGGGGAATGTAAGGTGGTTCCCAAGCAGGTATGAAAATGAGAGCGTGGGAAAAGGGACAGGTGTGGAGGACTAGAATGTTTTGGGGTAAGGTCAAGTGAGAACTCTGTGTGCCTGAGCTTCCTGTTGGTACCCAAGTAGAGCACCAGCCTTTCTTATCAGCTTGCCCAAATGTGAGAAAGAAGGGGAAGAAAGAGGTGTGACATTTAAAGACTGTCAGAAAAATATTAAAAAATATACAGATTCTTTGTTGGCACATATGACCTTGATGAAGTTATCTTGATGCCAATTATTTGTATTTGACATTGTTTTAACACAGCATACTTTGATGTAGACAGAATGACTAACCATTAAACTTGAGATTTTTTTGCTTTTTGTTTTTTAAAGGACTGAGTCATATACACAAAAGACTATCTGTTTTACCCACCCAGAGCCTTGTTCAATCCTATGTTCTTTTTCTTTTCATTAGCCATCAGGAATAATGACAATGCCACTGCCATGAACTGCAGTAGGTAGGTTATCAGTTGTGTCTCTGGATCAGGGGCCAGGACAGCTTGGTGGTACTCAGGAAATTACATTACAAGGTGTTGTAAATGAGAAAACTGCATCACTGTGCAGGAATTAATACAATAGTTACATCTAGTTGAAATTACAGAAAATTTGTTCACAAAGGCTATTTATCCCACTTTGATGAATTCGGTCTAATAAAATTTTTCATAACTGTCTCAATCATGTTTTGCAGAACTGTGAAACCAGGCTGAGTTGGCTCAGAGAAAATGTAATTCATGCTTATGTAAATGTTGATCAGGGAAATTCTTGAAACTCTGTCTGTATTTCCCAGTGGTGCTTACCAACAGACTTAAGAGGTTATGAAAAGAAAATTGCAGACATTGAAGCAATGAAAACATACTCCTATGAACAGGAAGCCAGAAACATTGTTATGCACAGCAAAATCACAGATTTGACTGAAGTGGTTACTCTGGGTGTTATAGAGTGGAAGGGGAAGGCATTTTACAGTGGAATATTTACTGGCACATGACTGTTCCTGAGGAGCAAATTCTAACTAAGAGCCAGCAATTTCTCTTTCCCAAAAGGGATTCCTTGAAAGAAACTTTATATGGAGTGAACGCACTCAAGTTTTTTTTGGGGGGAGGGGGAACATTTGTACAACAGTATATTTACTATCAATAGGCTGTGTGCATTTTAACTTTAATAGATAATATTAAAGGATTTTAATAGATAATACCAAAGATAATTTTCAAAGTACTTAGGAGAGTTGCAGTTGCTCCATATCCTCAGCCAAATTTAGTACTACAAAATTCTTTTAGTCAGCAGTTTTAGTGATTACTTTTGGTCAGTAGTTTTAATAATTATATCCCTGGAACTAACAAGTTTGAACACCTTGGTCTATGTTTGTGTATTTATTGTTCATTTGAATATCTATCCCTGGGAGATTCAAGACTTTGCCCATTTCTCTACTGAGATGTCTTTGACTTTTAAAAAATTGATTTGAAGGAGTTGCTTATTTTGAATATAAGTCCTTTGTCAGATTTATATATCACACAAATATCTCATCTGGCTAATTCTGGTATCCTTTAAGGAATAAAACTTTTTCTTATCTTTTTGGGTTTATAATGCATGTTGAAATAATATTTGTGTATAATGTGATGTTAATTTTCTCTAAACAATATACCCACAATATCCACACATGTGTATCTGTAAATGTATTAGTAATGTTTATAGATTCTGAACCAAGAATAAAATAAACACACACACACCAAAAGTGTAAATATTGAAAAGTTATTAATCAAGCTAACATACAATTAAATCAAGTATAATCTTTTCTTCATAATATCAAAATTGAAAAATATATTCAGAGTTGTGTTTTTACATGACTAGTATGTGATAAACTGCCAAACATGAACAAATTTAATTACTACTGGATATGTCTTGGTGTTCTGCTGATAGACTGGTAATGTTTGTCCTAAGGATAAAGTAAATATGTTCAAAACTTACAAGTTGTTACATAAAGTTACTTTCCTTATATTCATTTTAGATAGATCACATATTTTATTACTATGACCAAGATTTTCACAAACTTAGTATTCCATTGACAGCAAAAACATAAAGAATTAATATAAGATATAGCTATGATCAGAAGGAACAAATATAAATATATTTCTATTAAAAGTTTCAAATGTTGTCTAGAAGTTATTCTGTTAAGACATTATGTATACCTATTAAAATCAAAAAGTAAAAATACGTTAATAAGTATTAAACTTTTAATGTAAACTATTAAATGACATTTTTAATTTTATTTTTTTGAAAAAATTAATAACTTGATTTTTTCAGATAATTTTATTTTATTCAGCTAATTTTTATTCATAATTCTAATGTTTACTGACAATTTAGTTGCTTGTGCACATAATTAGTATCACATGTTACCCACATTTTATCTAAATCCACGCAAATAAAACTTTAACAGCAATTTGAATTGTTTTCTAGCACAAAAAAGTCTTAAACTTCCATGAACAATTCCTGCAAAAACAGTTCTTCGGGCTTCCTAAACACAATTTAAATCCAAATAAAGCATTCTCTAGGTACTACAGAGAAATGATACCTAGTTATGTAAGAGTTTGCTGCATGAAAGGAGGGATTTGAGAGATTGTCTGTCAGACACCTGTCCTCAACAGCTGCTCAAATTTTCCTGCACCAGGTAGCTGTATGTGTTGATGTTGTCAGTGTCATGGCCCGCACACCTCAATAGAAAGGCATGAGTGGTCTTTGTACCCTGAAATGTGTTAGGTGCTAAATTTTTAACACACAAAAAGCTAACTGATGCTTATCTGTGTATAACAAAGTTAATTTGTCTTGTAGATCTTCGAATAAAATCTGATCTCAGACATCCTACAAAAGTCTGATTGTCACACATCAGTGTGACAGTGCACGTGTGGCCACAGAGCACTATTTGCAGGTTGTGCCTGAACAACGGTAGGGGGCACTACTCACAAATGCTTTTAAAAGTTTTACTAGCATGATAGCTTTCCAGCAGATGGCAGTATATTGTCTGAAAGAAAGGGAGCTTTTTCAAATGCCCAGAAAGGTTTTTTTTTTTTTTTATGGGCTAGCAGCTGTTCTGGGTCATTCTTTTCCGTAGAGGTATATTTTTGTTTGAACGTTTGAATCTAGACCACATATTCACATTGTCTGTCTACCTCTGTTTGCTATATATTATGTATATAAATAGAACAAGGTTTTTAAGTTTAAAGTTTCTTTTATATAAATAGCACATTGTATTGTTGTCTATTTTACTTTTCTCATTTAATAAATCCTGAAAAATTCCCATTATCAATGCATATACAGCTTTAACTCGTTTTTTCATTTGAGGCATCATTTTCCATGCTATGGGTTATTGGTGGACCTAGAACTTGCTTCCAGTGTTTTGTTGTTACAAAGCTACAGTGCCCAGTCTCATACATATATATTCTTAATCACATGTATGAAAGTTTCTGTAAGAGAGAGAGGTGCCAAAAAGCAGTATTGTTGGCCTATAAAGGTATTAACAGCATTACTTTTGATAGAACACTTCCAAAATGTTCCCCGAATTGCTTTTTCTTTTTAAAAATTTTTTATTTATTTGTTTGTTTTTATTTTTCTTATTGTTTGTATACATAGCTTGTGTTTGTAGGCATGGTCCTACCCCCTCCCCTTTCCCTGGTCCCCTTCTGGTCACTCCAGTTCCTTTCTCATTGTCAGCTGTTGGTCGATGATTGGCCCAATGGTTTCTTTGTGTTCTTTTCTGAAGCAGTGTCCTCCTGGGTGAAGTCCTGTATTCCTGGGGGACTGCAGACCAAGTTGACCAGATCTCCATGAATAACGTTGGGCAGATGACCCTCTGAGCATATCAGAAAACCTCTTGTCAGTCTGGTGTGTGGAGTGACTTTCCCAATTTCTTCATTGTGAAATTTCCTGTGGTGGAGGAAACAGTCTCTTTTTCTCAGGACCCTTAAGATCTCTGGTTTCAGTGTCTCCTTGGTCTGTAACCACAGGGCTCCACCCACACCTCCTACGAGTTGGGGGGTGGGATGGGGGCTATACCCTTTTCAGGCACTAAATCCTGAAATTGCTTTTTCAACTTATAACTTCATGAACAGTATGAAAATGTTTGTTGCTAATATGTGATAGTCTCATTAAAATTTTTGATTACTGAAAGATGATTTTCCTTTTATGGTTTATTATCAATTGGCACTTTGTCTTGTGAATTGTCTATCTCTTTCACACTTGTCTCCTGTTTACAAATTTTTGAACATATTCTATAACATTTGAATGATTCAGAAGGATACAGTATGAAAACTAATCTTACTCTTACCCTTGTCCCCACCACCATGATTACTCTCATTAAAGTGTATCTTTTCAGATATATTTCACATATATGGGTAGACTATTTTTTAAAAATCTAGATTTGCATATATCCATTCACAGAAAATTGTACAATGAGTATAAGTATATCCTCTTATGTAAGCATTGCCATAAGAAGGTTTGGATATCAGGTAACCATTTATTCAGGAGAGATGAAATGTTCATTAGCGACAATAATATGGACTACTTTTTTATGAAGTTCTTTCTCACTCTGTTGCAATACTGGGCTAAGTTATTTATATGCATTTTCTCTTAAATTGGATAGGCACTACTTCACAGCTAAGAAAACATACTTGGAGAATGAAATGACTTACCAAAGATCATTTGGCTACTAAGTAAAAATTCTTGGGGATAAACTGAGTTTTGGTTCTGGAGCCTTAAACACATCTCTCTGCTCCCTCCATATGGCTGTCCGTTGGGATGCACCTGCAGCAGAAGTATGCTTCTCACTTTATATTGTTCTTCACTTGGCTATTGGTGCTTGCAATTTATGTCAAAGACTTTGAAATTAGATGACTTAGCACTTGATTTATGTTCAAGACATACTCAGTAATACCAAGCTTTATTTGCCTTTTGGGGGTCCGTTTTAAACAACCAATTTATTATTTTTAACTTGTAATAATAAAATCCCATCACTGAAACCCATGCTTTTAAAATGCATTTTATGATACAGTTTTCTTTGGTCTTTCTTTTCAAGGAATGAAGGTATTTTGTGAACAGAATTGCCAGGATGTGCCTGCCACATTCTTCCCATAGGTGGATTCCTTGTACTAGGTGCTGGAGTTTTATGGCACTCACCTCTCTGCTTAAAGTGCACTCCTATTGATTGCTGTGAAATAATCAAAAAAGTATATATTTGTCTCTACCCCCAGTTTCTGGTACAGAGTTCTTAAAATCCTTGCAATTTCCTAAGTGGTAAGAATTTTAGGGGCATTTTTGTTCTAATATTTGATTTTTGACCCTGATTCTTTTATAACCCTCCTAAATTTGAAATTTGAAGATCCTGTGTAGTGTTTCTTGTTGCGATGAGGCAACTCTTGGGTTTCCAGGTAGTTTTAGGAGGAGAGCTGGTTGCCAGAAAGTCCAAACCATGATTAGAAGGCTGAAATTTTCTACCCACTCCCTCATCCTCTAGGAAAGGAATAGGGGCTGAAAACTGTATTAATGATCGGTCACCCCCTATATGCTGCAGCCTGCTTACCCAGTCCACAAAGAACTGGTATTGGGATTCGGAGAGTATCTGTTTAGTGAACACACCTATATCCTAGGACAGTGGTGCTAACCAGCCTCATGGAGACAGAAGCTCCTGTGCTCCAGTCTTTCTATTTTATCTACTTCTCTATCTGGTTGCTCATCTGTTATCCTGAGTTCTGGGAGCCATTCTAGCAAATTATTGAACTAAAGGAAGAGGTTATGTTCAACAAAGCTCCTTGTAGCAGCCACCAATTTATTTTTATAGACAAGGGTTACAAAATGGAGTTCTTCAATATATACATGTATAGTATGCATTAAACTATATGTATTACATATAGTATAATACATAATAATTGTATTATATATATTATGTAATACATAATATATGTAATACATAATATATGTATTACATATAGTAAATGCATAATTATGCATAATAAAGCATTTTTCTCTATCTTTTAAATGGACTAATTTGAAAAAAAGGATCCTGTTGCTAAAAATGTTTGAAAACCTCTAAAACAGATCACTGCAAGAGAATTAATGTAGTATTCTGAGAGTAAGAGTTTGGACAGGAGAATGGAAAATAGAAGGTGAGTTCCACTTCTGACAATGATGAAGTCTGACCATATGGGACTTGGACCTGAAAGGATAAGTAAGGGAAAGGGAACAGGTGACAAAGTCAGTAGGTCTGGGGTTTTGACTAAGAGAACAAAAGCCCACTTACAAAAATAAGGAAGATGGAGGGTCCAATAGATGATTGAAAAGTCTCTGTCTCTATTTTACAAACCGAAAAGCAGAGGTAAAACTTTTTTTTTGAGTGTTTTTTTTTAAAGTAGAGGTGTTTTGGAACAAATACATTAGATTTAGTCAACGAAAATAGACAACAGGATCAAAATGGAACTAAACCCCACATCACCAAACCAAGACTAAATAGCTAACTTCATCACAATTTCAGGTCCTCCCAGGACTAGAATCTTAAACCTTCCAATCTGGAAAGACCTGGTTCACACTGGTGAGACCATCTGCTGGGTAAACCCCTGAATTCCCTGAAGGAAGATGATCATTCCACAAACAAATCCACTTTGATCTTTGTCCTGCCCACTTCTGCCTGGAAAAGTCTTTCCTTTGTATAGTTCCTGGGGGCTCCTTTATCAGATCAAGCTCTCTCGGGTATTTTCCTATAGCACTGGTAGAAAGAGGAAACCAAAATTTCACCTGTCCTTTCCTTTACAAATTCAGGCCCAGTGATATCCCAAGGACAGCTACTGCCTTCTTCTCATTTACTCTGGTTTTGGCCTGGTGAGATAACGTCCTCATTTCTATATCATAGGGCATTAAGAGGGGAAAAAAAAAAAAAAAAAAAGAAAGCCAGGGGGAGGAGGAGCCAGAGAAGTTCTGGAAGCAGCAACGATGCTTTAACTTTTGATCAAGTCTCTTAGGCTGAGTATCAAATCAGAATTTGGGAATTGTAAAAAACAAGAAACGCCAGGCCCAAAATGGATTTATGCCAATCCCCACCAAAATTTACTACCTAATCTAATACAGTTTTAGCCTCTTCCAAAAATGGTATATATATATATATATATATATATATATATATATTTTTTTTTTTTTTTTTTTTTTTTTTTTTTTTTTTTTTTTTTTTTTTTTTTTTTTTTTTTGCCTGTGGAACCACAGGGTCACATTGCCCGGGGTACCACAGACTCAAGCAATCCCCAGCCTCAGCTTCCCAGGTAGCTGGGATTACAGGTATGCGCCACCATACCCAGCTATTTTTTGGGGGGACTAGGTCTTACTACATGCCCCCGGCAGAACTAGAACCTTGATCCTTGGCCCTGGCCGCAGCTTCCTAGGCTGCCATCCACAGGCATGTGCTACCATGCCTGGCCCAAAAATGGTATTTTTAACCAATCAATCTGGAATTTCCTGGTGTGCACTAATGAGATAATTTGCATGATTGAAACTACCTACTTTTACAAAAGGAAGGTGGTTTGTCTGATGTAATCTTGAGTCATCCTCTTTCTAACTATAGAAATCTTTCATTTAGTATAGTTCTTTGCTATTCTTTTTTACTTGCTAACGATTTGTTATTTGAATTTAATAAAGGTAATTAGATCTTCAAATTTGTTTGGAGACATTTTAAAAAATGGTAACATGACTGCGTTTCTCAAAAAGCCAAGTCCAATCTTCCAAATATTAGACACACACTGTAGTTTGCTTTTCAGCCAATACTTTCCTTCGGGGGGCGTAGAGGCAATAGTTTGAAAAGCCCACTTTGATTTTCAAAAGATCTTGTTTACATTCACTTCTGCTGTATAATGACTTCAGTACAACTTTAGGAAATAAAATATCAGTGATTCAAGATTCAGCAACTCAAGTTCAGGACCCAAGATGTTTAGACACTTTGGTGTTCTAGTCTTAGAAGTTTGTTATGCAAAGTCAGTTTAGGTGTGGGGGGTTGAATACATATTTGCAGGTTGGATGGGAAAGGTTCTGAATGATTATTAGCAGCCAACTGTGTCTAATGGGAAATTTTGTGCTTCAAAGTGACAGATAAGGGCACATTTATTGTTTTGTGATTTAGTCACCCATTAGCTGTTTCAGTGATTTTTGTATTGTGGTTTTCCATATAAACAGGTGGTTTTCCATATAAACAGGTGGGCAAGACACAGCCCAAGGTGCCATCTGGGAAATGGCTAATTCGGGCCCCTTGACATCTCATTTCTGCTCCCTGCCCCCACTTTATCATTGAAGATTTCAAACACAAAGACAAGTAGAAACAATTTTAGAGTGAACACCTGTCATCACTCGCCTAGATTCTATCAATCTTATCATACCTTATTATATTACCTCCTTCCTACTCCCCTTTTATCAATATTCCTCATAATTTAGGAGATGAGGTTAGCAAGCTCAAGTGATGCTTCCAAAGGTCAGGCTTGCACACCTTCAGACTTAGCGTCTGGGCAAAGAGAGGGGATATCCTCCCCTTTCTGATTTCGCCAATGTTGGGAGTAGGAATTCGGAGTCGGTAGCGCCGCTGCGCCCCCCGGCGGCTCTGTGGTAGGCAGGCCGCACGCCAGGCCGGGTTCGGAATCCTTTGCTCTGGGCGGGGCGCCCGGCCGCGCCGGGGCTGGGCTGCGCGCTGGCGGCGGGGGGCGGCCCCTGGCCGGCTGCGGGTTGCGGGCGCGGGCGCGGGCTCGGGCGCGGGGCTGCGCTGGCGTGCGTTCGCGTGCGCTCCTGAGAGCTCGCCGCCGCTGAGCCTTTGAGTCAGCAAACTCCGCCGCTTGCCAGCTCGCCGGCCTGCCGGGCCCAGCCCGGCCCTGCCCCGAGGAACCGACCGCCTGTAAGTGACAGGAGACCTGTCGGGAGGCCTTCCTTGCGCCAACCGGGTCGGGACCGCGACTGGGAAGAGAGCCGACCGCCCTTTCCTTTCCGGAGACGCCGGGCCCTTCCCGCTGGTGCAGCTCCCTCCGAGCGGGAAGAGGTTCGGGTCTCCCGGGATGGAGCTGGGGAGCGGCCTCCTTCCAGTCCAGAAATGCAGGAAAAGAGGGAAGGGTCAGCTTGTTTGTTTGGGGAGGACGTGGGAGGTATCGATTCTGGTGTTCATGGCTAAAAGACACCCGGAAGAGGGCGGGGTAGAGGTGGCATTCTGGATGCCAGAAAAAGTGCTGTGACACCTTACACCAGGCCGGGTTTTAGTGGGTATTTTTCTTTTTTAATTCATGAGAGGGTAGGTTTGAGTTAGAAATTGCGAGCGGATAGGCTGTGAGATTGAGGGAAAAGGCCCGAGAGGAAATCCACGATGACTGATAAAGCAAGCCGGGTTTGGTGCCTCGGAAAAGCAACAGCCTGCTTTTCAGTTCTGATGTATCATTCTTCTGTAAGATTACACGAGTGATTGAAGGAAGTAGTGATGGGGACGTTGAGCAACATGTCCTGCTTTAAAAGAAGGGCTTCTACTTCTGCAAGTCACGTTTCCATATAAGAGGCATGGAATGAGAAATTCAGAGCAGGAAGAAGGCTTTCACGTGATCTCGTTCAAACCTTTCCTTTCGTGGACAGCGCGACTAAGGCTCTGGTAGGGGAGTACTTCAGTCAGATGAATGCAGAAACAGACCTAGATTTTGGGAGTCTTGAGACCCCCATCGCCGAATTCTGTTGGACTTCTGGGGTATAGTAAAGGGCGGGGAGGATAGACTTGGAATGCCTAAACTTGCTTTCTACTCTGGAGCCTCTGGGGTGTGCAGGTGAGAATTGACTCCCGCATCCATGGACCAAGCTCCTCTGGGTCCCTATAGTAAGAGGATGGAGGTGAGGTGCCTCTTATGCCGCTTCTGCCTTCACCTGCAGTGATTCCTGTTCCTAAGACCCCAGCCACCGTTTTTTAAGGACTAATGCGAGCAGTTTAGAATAAAGATTCAGAAAAATACATTTAGACACAAATATATGAAACCGCAAAGTAACGTCGTTAGAGCTGACTTGTATTTAACCAGTCATCCTCTTCTTCTGCTTGTCTATATCATGTACCACTAGTAAAAGCAACAGAGGTTACTGTCACTGGTGAGGGGATTTTTGAAAGGGAGTCTCTAGGGACTCCCTTGAATGGCACCCTGCTTCTTGCCGCTCTGGGCCAGCATAGCATCTCCCTCTTTACTTATGGGAAGACCTCCTGGCACTTGGTATCCTGAAAATAGGAATAAGTGCGATCATTCTTTCCACTTAAGAGGAAGGTGTGTCTTCTACAGAATTCTACCTGACTTTGTAGAACTCTTGATGTCTTTCCGTAGCTTAGGAGCTCCACTTCCTTTTTAAAGTGTCTGCCTTGTTAAGCTATTGTGGGAAGTGGCTTCGTTTTCCTCTTTCGATGTCAGGGCTGTGGCTTATCAACCACCTGTGAAGGACTTGAGCTGGTTGAGATCAGGGTGCAAAGAGGTATAAAGAAGGGTTTGACCAAAGTGATGGTTTGCCTCCGTGGAGAATATCACAAATTTTGAACTGTTACCAACAACTCTTTGCATCCAATAGGTATGAGTCAGGTTTTATGTTCTCTAAGCTGTTCAAATAAGAGATTGTGTGGAGTAGTAGTTATCTTCTGGTTCTTGATTCATTGGAGTTGACATTTTGGCACAATCATTTGCTGGCAGAGCTACTACTAGCTGGGCACTTAACCTCTCTAAGTCTTCCTTTATACAGAAAATGTAAAAGGTAATGGTACTCCCTGCTTCCCAGAATTGTTAATATCAACAGCTGACATTTGTTGAGCATTTATTATGTGCTAGGTTGTGAAAAGTGTGTTTATGTGGCAGTCTCACTAATCCTTACAACAAACTTTATGAAACAGATTCTCTTTACGTCTGGGGGAACTAAGACATCAAGGTATTTATGACTTCCCTAACTCATCAGCTCATAATTTTAATCACCTAGTAAATTCCCAGATTTTAAAATAGCAGTTTTTTTTTACTTAGTCAAGCCTTTTTTTAAGTATTCCAAAGTAATGATCCTTGAAATAGCTGCTTTTTTAAATTCCCTGTTTCCTCCCCCCATTTTTTTATAGACTAGGAAACTGAGTCACAGAGCCCAAGTCACAACTAGTAAATGATAGAACCACGATTTTAAGCTGCCTGAAAGCCGCCATCTGAAATAGGCACTCTCAGCTACTTCCTGTGGTTTAACCAAGCATAATTGGTACTTTCATCTATTTTTCCCTAAGTAATCACCCTTCTTACAGTCTCTGTGGGAACCTGCTCTATTTTTTTTTTTAACCCCCATCCTGGAGAACCTGCTTTTAGTCCTATAAACAGTTCAGCTCTGCTTAAAAGTTTTGTGATTTTGTATATATTTCTATTGTACTCTCTCTCTCACTCTCTTTGTTTTTTTGTATTCTCTGTTATTATTAAAAGCTTGTTGTCTCAGTGATCTTGATGCTAGAAATACAGAGATAGGCTTTAGGGAGTCTGAGCCCCTTGAAAATGTATAATTTCATACTCATGTTCAAAAAAGTATATTGTTCTCTCTGGAGGAGAGAATCCATAATTTAATATCAAATTCTTAAAGGGTGGCCCTTGGTAGAAAGTTAGTAATGACTTTTAATAATCTCACTTTACAAATGAGACTGTTAAGGCCAAGTGAATAACTTAATATGAACTACACAGCTAAATTAGTAGTAGAAAGGGGACTAACACTCAGCTTTCCTTACTTTCAGTCTCTGTTATATCTGTCACAGTCCAGTATTTCCCATTATTGGGATAAGTGATGCCAGGTGAATAAACTACAAAATGCCAGAAAACTTCCCCTGTTCCCAACTAGCCCACTATAGTGTGTAGGAGATTTGCTAAGCTTCTTGGGGGTACTTAGAAAAATACAGCATTCTTTGGCAGGTCATCTGGTTATAGTAGAAATATAGCTTTGAGTGGAAATACACAACCCTGTAGAAGAGAGGAAGATGAAAATTGGGGAGGAAATGAGGAAAGATTCAGAACACACATTGGTAGATACAAGGAGACTGTGCAGGACTCTGAGTAAAATTGTAGTGCTGGCAAGTGTTTGTGGATTTCTAAAATCAGATAAAATTCCATGATGCCTGAGATTTCTGTATAGTGTTTGAGTCACTGGGAAGTCAGGACAGCTCCTGGCCAAAGGTTGATGTTCCAGTGGCTAATCAAGGCTCAGAGGTCATGAGGTCTTTGTTACTTAGGTCAGCCCTTTAACTTCCTACTTAATTTTTACAAGCTGACAGAATTTACCTGAAAAAGATTTTAAAAAATATGTATATATTGTTCAGCCATTTCAAAATGTATCCTGAAGGACCAGGAATAGGAAGTCCAGAAGCGATTCGTTGGTGAAGGCAGTGAGTGTGTGGTAAAATTGGAAGTGGTGCTGTCTGTTGGGGCAGCGTGCTGCCACTTAGGAAAAAATGAGATCTCCGCCTCACACCATCCCCCAAAGTAAACTCTTTTAAAGAATAATTGTCAAAACCAAATTATAATAAAATAAGCACAAAAATTTTTAAGCTACTTGGAGGAAAGACCTTGCCAAGTTTAATAAAACTCAGAAGCCATACGAAAAAATATTGATCTTTATGAAAAATTTTTATAAAGAAAGAGATGTCATGAATCATGTTAAAAGGTAGATGACAAATTAGTAAAGCAAATAGCTGCAACATGAATTAATAGGCATGAATTCTTAGAAACCAATAGGAAGAAAATAATCCAGGAGAAATATGGGCAAAGAATATTCATGGATAATTCATAGGTGTATATAAAATGCTTACCCTTACTAATTATCAGGTGACTGCATTAAAAATAGCCGTGGAACCATTTTTGTTTAGTTGGTGAGTGTATGGGAAAATAGATTGTCACCATATATTTTCATGAAGGGTGTAAGTTGGCATAATTTTTTGGAAAGGTTCTTGGCAATATTTATAACATTTAAATATTTGTATACTTTTAATGGATCTAGGACTTTACCCCTTGGAAATAGTTGCCACCTTCAACAAAAAGGAGAAAGTTGCCATAAATCAGCTGATAAGGATGTATCCATTATATATTTAGTAATGAGAGCAAGGTGCAGAACTATAGTATGATTTCTCTCTTGCTTCCCCCCTCTCTCTCTCTCTCTCTTTTGGGAAAAAAAGGTCTGGCAGATATCCAGTTGTAGAGAGTCATTACCTTTGGAGTATAGATTGAGAAAGGGTATGGTGCTATGTGGAACATGGAAGCAGGTAGAGAGATGGAGCTTCGGATAAGAGGAACACCTATCTCTCTAGCCCCCTATGGGTGGTCAACAGCACGACCTGTAACCCAGCTTCCTAACCTCTTTGGAATGTTCCAAGAGACATATGACCTATTACTAATGGCTGTTGCCCCCAAAGGTAAATTCTCCTGTTATCGTGCATCTCTGCATCCTCCCTGCTGCATGTCATGTACTCTTTGCTGCTTCCTCATCACATCATTGTAACTTTTCCTTGCTAGGATATATAAGGAACATTGTAAATTCATTAAAGTTGGACCTGGACATGCTTCCCAGGATCCCCGTTCTGTGGGCTAGCCTCACAGATTGCTATCACTCTCTTCCATCTCAATTTCTTCTTCATTCCACATGTGACTCCTAACAGTACTATGGAGGATTTCATCTGTAGATTCATATTTTTAAAAATTTGGAGATCTAAGGGAAACATACCAAATATAAGGGAAACATACCAAAATACATTTTTATTTTTAAAAGTAATTACACAATATTGGGGGAAACAAAAAGCAATACCAAAAAAATGCCTGTGATTAAAAAAAAAAAAGACACAATGACTTGTGTTATTAGAGTCCTCTACCTAGTCTTTAAGCTTGGCTAAGTAGCAGGTGGTCTCCACTTATTTAGAACATCAGTCTTCTGAATTTCTAGATGAGTAAACCCAGCCACCTTTTCTGCTACTACTTCCTAGTATTTGCCCCAGCCTCCACTCCTGAAGATTGGAATTATGTGAAGCAAGAACATTGCTTAATTCAGAAGTATATTTACCCTAGATTATGAGGTCTTTCATGTCTCAGTTCAGTTTCATTTCCTAGCTTTAGTTCTGTTTCCTAGTACAAAAGCAATTCTATACTCTCTCATGCTATTACTTCAGGATAACCCTCGTCCCTTCTTGCCTCACCTTTTAATTTCCAATCTGCGCTCTCTAAACCTGAGCTTTGACAGTCCAGGTATCATATTATTTCTATGCAGTTAAAAAACATATTCTTTTGCATTTAAGAAATCCAGTTCATTAATAAGAAAATTTATAGTGAACTGTCTATACAAATGTCCTTGATTCTGCGCCGCCCCCCCCCCAAAAAAAAAAAAAAAGCCTGGCTACACTTAGATAAGAAATGGAAACCTTTCAGATTTAGACTGGAGATTCCTAAATTCCTATTAGCTGTCAAAGAGCCCTCCATTAGGGTGCCCTGAATTCCTGGAGATGGAGTCACAGAAAGGGGAGGAGAAGAGAACTAAAGGGGAAACATAATGACAAGTTGGATTTTACCTCTGATCAGTTCTATCTCTAGGCTCATGATAAAGTTTTTGACTTATTTCCAGGAACATTATGTGTTTGTTTGGTGTGGTAACATGTTTTTAGGAAAGTGTTGGGGATCGACAACTGTTCAGCACTCCCCTGTCAACACATACTACTCTGGGGAATTCCTATGAAATAGGAATTAGCCCAGGTATTTTCTGCTGTCAGAGATATTTCATGACTTGAACAAGTAATGGAGGCAGGATTTGAACCCACATCTGCTCCCATGCCCATATTTCTTTGTTTTATCTTTCAGTACTTTAAGGTTTTCATCATTGTGTTTACTTTCAGAGCTTTCTTGCTAATAAAATGACTAAGGAAAAAAATTTAAAGCCCTACCAGTTGCTTTATTATAGGACTCCAAGGTATGCACTTCTGCCCAGACAGGTTGTACATGACTGCTGTTAAGTGTTATCTTAACTTTTTTTCTCTGACATTGTGGGCAACTAGGACATTGTCCTGGTTATTAACAAAAACCATGAGATAGACATAAAACTTCAGTAAATTTAGCTTTGAGATCAGTGGTGGTACACACTTTTTTCTATCTCATGGGCATTTTCCTTCTTTGTGCTTATTTATGTTGCCCTGATTCCACTAAGGTCCCTGTAGGCCCAAATTCCGTGGGTCTCAGAGAAAATGTGGAAAGACACAGCTCAAGATTTTTGAGCCCAGAACCTTGTGCATGGGGCACTTCCTTGATCTGAACTTTACATCCAGGAGACAGGTCCCACCCACCTGACAGCAGCAGTGGCAGTAAAAGCTGCTTCCTTCACAGCTCTGAGAGAAGCCTTATGCTGGATAGTGATTTCCAATTGGCTAGCATTGTCTGCAGTCCCTGCTGCCTAGTCAGCCCCATCTGACTCAGTCTGTCCCATCTATGTTCACTGGGTGGGAGGGACCCTCATGTGACTTTTACTCTTGTTATATGCTTTTGCCCATCTTTTCCCCAGCACATCTTTTTCTTATATTCATGTGTACGTGGATATAGAGAACATCCATGATTTCTATGACTCCCAGATTCCTGGGACCACTTTAGCCTCACACCCACAAGGATTGGGCTTGTTGGAGCCACAGACTTATCAAGTGTAGTTTTGCCATCTGTAGGCAGATTTTTCTATTTCTAATTGTCTCAGAAATCACATGTGTGCACACTTATAGTGAGAGAGAGGAGAGAGGAAGAAAGAGGGAGGGGGGAGAGAGAGAACCTTAAAGGAAATAGATCAGAAGTCACTTTTTTTTTTTTTTTTTTTTGAGACTAGGTCTCGCTATTTTGCCCACGGAACCGCAGGCTCATGTTGCCCGGGGTACCACAGACTCAAGCAGTCCCCAGCCTCAGCTTCCCAGGTAGCTGGGATTACAGGCGCGCGCCACCACGCCCAGCTATTTTTTTTTGGAACTAGGTCTCGCTACGGGCCCCAGGCTGGACTCGAACTGCGGTCCCTAGCCCCAGCCACTTCATAGGCTGAGTAAATTATAGGCACGAGACACCGTGCCAGGCAAGAAGTCACTTTTTGATCTAGACTTTTATCCGGCAGTTTTGGAATTTGAATTAACTTCAGCCCTCTTGGAGCAGATCACCTAAGGACTTTGCAAGGCCTTATCTCTTCATTCAGGTTTTATACTATTCCTGCTAGTTCATCCCTTTATGCTTTAGCTATTATGAGATGTAAGGAAGAGAGACCCCCTAAAGTTAGCATCAGAAGTGGGGTGCTTATTGATGGAGAAAAGTCTCAGACAATTACTTGGAACGGGAAACTGAAACTGAAGGTGCCCTTGCCTTCCTCTGCAAGGCTGGTATGGTCTCACCCTTTCCCAGTGTTGTTGGAATCTTGCCTATGGTACCCACTGTTCAGGCTGGAAAACTGGGAGCCTTTCCTCATCTTCATCCCACGTCTGAGTCAGAGTCTGGTTATTGTCTCCTTCTGTCCACTGTCTCTCCCTAGTCGCCTTAGGCTGCTGTCACAGACTCTCTTTAGCTATGATCAACGCCTCTTTCATTCTACTTTGCTCTACTCTAATCCAGTTTCCCAAAGGCCGTGAGTGTCATCTTTTAGGAATGTAACTTGGAATATGTTGCTCCCTCAATTTGCTCAATCCCACTTTATCCCTGTAAACACCTGAGACTAATAGTGGGGCCACCATTGTAAGTATGGCTGGTAGGAAGGAGAGATGTGTGGGTACTCCCACGTCAGAGTGGGGACCTTGACTTTCTGGGGACCAGTTGAAATTCAGTTACCAACAAATAAACTTTTTCTGCACAATTTACTTATATGCAGGTGGGACTTCGGTGCCTTGTAAAATACATTTTTGCCTTCTGAGCTATTGCCTTCTCAACCTTGAAATGTGCTTTTGTATTAGCTAACTTAGAGTCATAAACACTACTTGCCACCCCCCAAAAAAACCAAACCAAAGAAACAATTCCCCCCAAAAAACCCCCAAAACATGTAAAGAAGTGCATGGGTCGGGGTAGGGATCCTCATGTTGCTAGCTGCCACTTGTTTGTTTCAGTCATCCTGTACCCCCTTTTTCTGGCAGAACTTGGTGCTATGTAAGATCCTCAAAGCACAAACAAAATGGTGTGTGTGTGGGTGACTATTCCTTCCTTTCCTGGTTTTCAATACATTTCTCTGTTGTTAAATAGTAAATTCAGACCACATTTTGGGGAAGAAAAATACATACTCTTTACCTAGGTATCATTTGCCCTCCTCCTGCTCCTAGGAGGACTAGTTAAGCTTGAGCAGAAGCCAGGAATCCCTGCTCCAGGGAAATCCAAAGCCCTACCCAGGTTTTCTGCTGATTCTTGCCTGGGAGGTGTGGGTGTTAGGCCTGCTCCCTAACCAACCTGACCTTTCAGTTTTATCTGGCTCTAATTCCTGATGTATTACGGAATTCCTTTATGATGTAGAAAGTCAGCCCACCATGTGCTTTCCTAGCTTGGGAGTGTTTACTAAGCACCTCTTAGGGGGGCTCTGAATCTGCCCTCTCTTGGGTCCCTCTTTCTGCCTTTTGGTTCTGCCCTCCCTCAGTGGCATTCTCCCAGGAGCTGCAGAGCCTTAACCCTATGATTGTGGGTACTCCCCATTTCCTCACTCCAAATTGCAAAATCAAATGTTTAAAGTGTAGGCCAGAACAGAGGACTTTGTATGGAAGAAGTCACTCTCCTTGAAAGTTGTAAATACACACAAAATGTTACAATATTGTTTTCCTGATATAGGAGCTCCTACTATACAGTGATGTTTGGGAGAACTGGAGAGAAGGCACCCGTGTCTGTAGCACCTCCGATCACTGCTGGGCTAGGCTTGGGGGCGTCATAGAGAAGACCAGAACCTTTTTATCATCTTGACCATGGGTCATGAGACCCTGAGAAGCAGGGCTCCTTCCAGAATGCATGTGAGAATTTCAGTGCCAGGAAATCAACTTAATCTTATAAGGACACACAGACTGGATGCTTTTTCTAGTGGACTCATTACCCTGAAGGTTGGGAAACCTTGAAATAATAGGGCCATTCTTTTGAACACTTGGCCAACCAAGTCTGTGGACAGACAGATGTCAAATGCACTTGAATTATAGTCAGTAATTTCGACAAGTTGGGTTTAAGAAACAATAGCTTTGCCATTTTACCCACTTCTGAAAAGGATTTTATATATGTCTTATCTTTGCCTGTTTGGATTGAGGCCAGGTATTGGACATCTATGCTAAGTGATTTGCCACAGGGAATCACCAAGGTGTACATTTCATATGCATGGGCTAGGTTTCAGAGCATATAGGTTTTAGACATTCTGCTCTTATAAATATCCCATCTGCCAAAGCAGATACTTGAAGAGGTAATTTTTTTAAAGGGACAAGTACTCTGGATATAAGGAAGAGAACTTAGAGGTCTTGAAATGTACAGAGATAGTAGTTGACACAGTGTTAGGCACCTATTTTGATATTTACTTATTATATTTTTCCTGTAGATCCATAAAGTGGACAGTTATGTCCTTTTTTGCAGTTGTCAGAACTGAGGCATGCCTTTAAATAATTTTCCCCAGCAAAGGACAGTTTGACATTGCACAACTACATGTCTTTCCCATTTACTGTGCTCCTCCTACTCTTTTGAGGGGGCTATTCCTTGCCCAAAAGTAAAATCTCCCTTCTTGCTTATTGTCACTTGCTGTTTCCTTATGTCTGACTCACTTAGCTTTGGGGGATGTGAACTTGACCAGCAGTTTATAATTCTTGATGTAAGTCACTGAAATCACCTCCCCAGCGGTAGTTCTTTGCAACAGAGATGACGGCCCTGGTGGGAAGTATGCTATTTCCAGTGTGTTGCAATGCTTTTTCTTTTTGAAAGAGAATTTAGTGCTCTGTTTAAAAGAGGAACATTTACTGTTGACTTTTGTTTCTAATTTGCACCCCTCTACATTTTTTAGCCTGAGATTGTTCTTCAGAAGCCTAAAGTTGTTCTGTGTTGATGTCCTATCTTCATCCTGACCCGTTCCCAGCTGCACTCAGTTTATTCTCTCACCTCTGAAAACAGGCCCCCTTTCCAGCTTCCTCCCCCTGCTGGTGATCCTAGTCCACTTCAGCCACCAGACCTGTGAGTCATCCTTGACTCCCCTTTCCCCATCACACTCAATGTCCAAAGTCATATCTTTTTTTTTCTTTTTAAAATGGGTTTGGTTTTTCGGATCAATTTTAAGTTCATGGCAAAACTGAGTAAAAGTGCAGAGAGATGTAGCAATGGGCAGATCCTGTCTGCCCATCTCCCCCACTGTTACTGTCAGCACCAGAGGGGCATATTTTTTACAATCAGCAAACCTACACTGAAATGTCATCCTCACCCCTATCTATACTTTACTTCTTGGTGTTTTATATTGTGTGGGTTTTGACAAACATGATACTGGTCCACCATGATAGTATCCAGAATACTTTTGAAACTGGAAGGCTGCCCCACAGCTATACCAAGACCTGGTACTAGCCAGGTTTGAACACCAGCAACACCTGTTGTGCAAACATTCCAGGCCAGTGGGATTCAGGTAGATGAAAACAGACTTTTGGAGCCCTCGGGGAGATTTTATAAACCTTTAATGCATAATCAGGACATATCATCAGTAGACAGGGAGGCAGCAACTGAGCCCCCTAGCCTCAGAGTAATGCTGCCTATGTCAGAGCTGAGGAGTCCCTTTTTTCCTTGCTCCTCAGCTCAGGTACCTGCATTTACATATAAATATGCCCAGTATTCTCTGGTTTCTTGGCCCAGTGCCTGGTACAATCTAACCTGATCTTCAGATTGTCACTGTGGGCTGCTGTGGTATCACATTCTTTCATCATGGTACACTGGTCAGGAGGAAAGATAGAAATAACAGAGGCAGACATGTGGGCTGGAGGCCTTTCACTCTGGACAGATACTGGCTCAATGTAAATAATTAGCCATGAGCTGGAGAAGGCAGACTGGCAGGAGAAACTGAGTCTCTTATTCTTTGACCATCTTTCTACCTCATATGGTTGTGTGGCTGAGAAACTTGGTGGTGGTGCAGAAATGGAGAAAATAAGCTAGGACTAATTCAATCGAATTTAATTGACCCAGTTTTTATTGAGCATTTACTATATGCTGAAGGCTAGCTTTAAAGTACTCTTCAAAGAAATGATTTGGATAAGGTCCCTGTCCTCAGGGAACTTTTAAGAAGACAGACAATACAGAAGAAAATATAGAGTAGTAGTGATAGGGTGTGCCCCCCTCCCCCCATTGTCTCCTGTTTAAGATTGCAGATTTCAAGGACAGATAATGCTAAAATAGGAGAATGACCTTAGCTGGAATTTCCCTTCAGGGAGATGCAGGGGGAGAAAGAAGTGAAATGGTCAAGGTGAAACAGGTTACCTGGAAGGCAGGAAATCAGGGTATATAAAGGGTATGCAAACAAAGAGAGGGATGGAGATTCGAATATGGAGACTGGATAGAGAGAGAGAGCTTCAATGGAGGAGAGATGGGAATCGGCCATCTTGTAAAGATGTGAGCCATGTGAGCTTGGCCTTGTGGCCACTGGGGGCCTGAAACCTTTGGCTGGCCCAGGCTGGCAGCATGTGTGCTGAATGCAGTTAAGGAGTTTGCAGATTAGAACTCCGTGTTGGAGTTTGTTTTGCTGAGTTTAACTTGTGTCTGCGAGAGGCCGTGTAAAAGTTAGGCCTGAAAAGTGAACTTGGCTGGGTCCAGTACCATGAAGTTCCTGCTACCTGAAGGTGACAAGGAGAACACAGTGTGGAAGACAAGGAGGAGCAAGTCAAGGGAGCATCCAAAGGAACATGTCTTCAAGCGTCTGGAGATAGACTCTGGACATTGGTGAGATGATCAGGACTGAGAGGCTGAGGATTTCTGGGCAATCTGGGAAAGGACTTGGACAACGCTAAAGTATTCTGAGTCTTACATGTTTCTTTTGTAGTTATTAGGATAATTAGGAAATCACTTTGTTAGAAATAAGTTAGTCTGCCCTGATAGTCTTGTATAGGTTTGGTATTTTGGTTGAGAAGGCTGGGGATGGTGGTAAGAACCCACGAGTGGAAAGTTTAAACTGTGTTTTAAAGTTTTTCTTTTCTGCAGTTTTTAGAGCTGAAAGCAGAGAGCAGCTGGCTAGCTTTTGCATATCAATGGTAAAGGTGATCAGTGTAAATGCTAATGAAGAGTGTGTAGCCTGCTTTGTAGAGAGAAGCAGGCAGATAGGTGTATCCAGTTAAAGTTAAAGTCAGAAAGTCTTCTTTTTTACCCACTTTCAGTAGTAATACAGACTTAGTAAATTCTAAGGAGAAAAATAAAAAGATAGAGCATTACTGGGGGAGTGACAGGAAGGTCCCTCTGGGGAGGTAGCATTCAAACCAAGAATTTCAGGTGGGTTGGAGTGGGTTGGTGGAGAGATGGGGGATTGTCAGAGTAAACAGTAAGCACAAAGGTGGGAGTTTCAGTACTGACTTAGGTTAGGTGAGCTGATGAGTTGAGCCAAGGGGATGGTTGTGGAGAACCAAGGGGTTTATAGAGATTGTACAGATACAGATCCTGCCCGTGAATTGGTGGTTCTCGAAGATTTTCTGTCACCAATATGCTTGTTCAATGTGTTCCTGCAGTAGAACTGTTGGGGATGGGTGTATGATGACTAGGAGTTGAGATTTGAGAAAGGCCCATCATGATTTGGAAGTGCCCCATTGACTCCTCCCTGAATTGAGAAGTGCTACTCTTCATATTCCACTCAGAAACCTTGGAATCTGAGGACATTAAACTTCTCTTCCTTTTCAACTAAATTTTGCAGTGTTAGGCATGGTGTAGGAACACGGAATTCTGTCAATTGATGAGAACATTGGCATTGGCATTTGAGGGTGAGTCCTATTTAGTCAGATCATTTTGTGCCCAATTAAATAAATACAGTTCTTGAATGGAAAAATTATTAATCACATTCTTTTGAAGTTACTTAGAAATGACATCAAGGATGTCCGTTAAGATTTTAATGCATGCGGATGTTTTTCTTTTGTTGAGAGGCAGAACAGGGGAAATGGAGAACAACTTCTGTCATTCAAGAGTCCTGAGTTTGAGTGTGGACTGTGCTGCGCTGTGGCTTTGGGTGATAATTTAATCTCTCATATGGGTGTTCTCTTCCATAAAGTAGGACAACAAACCCTGTGCTTCCTACCTTCCTGGCTATTATGGAACAGTGTATCATAAAGTCCAGATCATCAGAAAACAAAATATATCTAAAATTAATTAAAAATTTTTGCATACATTATGCCAATGGTAATTTCTGGCCAAGGCTTAACTCATGACCTTCTAAGAGAACTTTTCAGTGCTCGCATATGAGAAGCCAAAGGAAATTATTTTTATAACTTTGAAGTAGGAATGGCATTTCTAAGTTTGGTGCAGAACCTAGAAGCCATAAGGAAAAGACTGATAAAATCCATTAACTAAAGACAATCAGCAAAAATATATAAATAAATAAAAATAAAAAGTAAAACAGTCACCATAGCAAAACCCTTTTATGCAAAACAAAGACATATCACAAACTGGAAAATATACATGCATTTTTCTTATGTTTTAAGGATTAATTTCTCTAGTGCATAAAAGCATTTCTACAAGCCTATAAAGGGCCCGGCACGGTGGCGCGTGCCTATAAGCTTCAGCCTATGAAGCGGCTGGGGCTGGGCATTGCATTTCAAGTCCTGCTCAGGGCAACATAGTGAGACCTAGTCCCAAAAAAATAGCTGGGTGTGGTGGTGCATGTCTGTAACCCCAGCTACCTGGGAAGCTGAGGCTGGGGAGTCTGTGGTACCCAGGGCAACGTAAGCCTGCGGTTTCACAGGTAAAAATAGAGAGACCTAGTCTCAAAAAACAAGACAAAACAAAAACAAGCCTATAAAGGACAAAAACTTGTAGGACAATGGTCAAAGTATATGAACAACAGTACATGTAAAATACACTAGTGGCACATACATAACGTGAAAAATACTCGACCTCATACAAAATTTAAAAAAATACCAATTGAGTTGCACTGAAATATAATGCCTCTCACTTATTTGGGTTTGGCAAAGACATTTGAAAACTGTCCTTTGGGAGGAAATAGGAAAACAGAACTCAGATCCACACTCTTGGTGAATGTGTATTAGTTCCCTGCAGGGGGCATCTGGCCAATATCTGTCAGTTAGTCTAGTCTCAGAAATGTCCAGGCTCTATTTCCTATGTTTTTTCTCTTTTTTCCTGAACATTCATATAACAAAACCTTACCACCTGCTGGTCTTTACCTTTTTCCTCCTTTTATAGCTTATTGTTCACTTGTTGTATAAAAATGAAAAAAAAAATGAAATTGAGCCTGTCATCACACAGTTTATCAAATCCTGAGTCCTAAAAAACTTGAAATATTTGACAGGTAGCAAATATAATTTTCAAATAAAAATATCTCTTCTTTGATTTTTTTGAACTAAAATAGTTTATGGAAATATTTTCAGAGGGCAGGCTAATTTCATGAAGAACTCAGTGCTTCAATTGGTCTCATAATTTTATATTAGAAATAGCTATAGTATGAGATGGTGCAGTGTGACTTATTTAAAACACAGTTTGGAAGCCCCATGGGTTTTCCTTGTGACAGTAACTTGTGAAATACTGAGATTTAGTAACTATTTTTTTTGTGTGCTGTTAGCTTTATTTCCAGTTGCTTTCAGTTTCGTAGTTGAGTGTTAAGAACAAGCCTGTGAACAGCATGTGATTCTGCTTAAAGTATTTTAAGAAAGATATTTGAGGAAGGGACTAGAATACAGATTAAAATAGGAAAACTAAAGCAGAAAGAAGTTGTGTGCTTGTGTGTGTGAATGAATGTCAACTAAAATGAGGTAGAAAAATAATTAATTACTAATAATGTATTCATTTGGTAGATGAGGACTCCAAACTTCTACGTGCCCTATTTCAGAGGCGAGATGCTGCTCTCTGTTACCTTGGTGAAGTATTGTACTTGAGATCTTCCAAAGTTCTGAAGAACTTTACCTTAGCCTTCCTTTGCCCCTCAGAATGGTCCTGGGCTTCCTGTGCTTCTGGAGTGCAATGCCCATGGACCTGGTGATTTCTGAGCACTGTTCTCAGTTTATTCACTCAATCAGTGTATGTGTGTGGAGACCCCATTTACTGGCCTTGTGACAGAGTTCAGAGTCCTATATACAAGACAGGGAGGAGTTGGACTTTCTGGGAGCTTATAATTTGGTGGGGAAGACAGACCATAATAATTCAATAGATTTACACACAAAAAATGACCATGATCAAAACTACAGAGGAAGGCACTGGTACAAAGGAGGTGCAACTGGATATTTGAGCTTTCTGGGAAGAGTTAGAACAAACTGTCAGGGCTAGTGGGATTGAAATCAAGATCTGAAAATTGAGTTCAGATTGGTTGGAATTCCAGCAGTGCCCTTGAGCACCTTGGTGACCTTGAAGGTGGTGGTTGAGTAACTAACTTCACCTTTGTAGTAGACACTTAGTTTTCATCTGTAAAATGGGGATTTGTAAGAATTAAATGAAGCCTTGCACATAATTAGTACTCTGCATAGTCAACACTTTTAAATGGTAGCTGTTTTCACCTGTACTTTCTCTTAACAGAAATTTTGAAAAGATACTATTGAAATCTTTTCTTATTCTGGGAATAGTAAACATGGGAAAAGGAAGCCTAAAGAGATATTTAATGACTGTTTTCAAGTAGGCCAACTTCTCAGCATCTAAGATATGAGAAAGGCCCTTAACAGGCTGTTGGTGTGAAGTCTCATTCCATTTGGAACTGACTTGCACACATCTGTAGATATAGCACCAGGACTGTAAGGCAGAGTATTAATAGATCACATCTCCTTCATGTCTCTTCAGTCAGAAATAGTAGGCTAATGCATATTTTCTGTGTCTGTACCATATTGTGTTTGCCCAGTGAATTTTGCTGCAGTTTTGTTTTTTTTTTTAATAGTATATGGGTATTTCTTACAGCTAAGTGTGGAGGGGTCCCAGTGCCCAGTGCCTCCTTTAGGGACAGTAAATCTTGCTTTTCTCTCTGATCTGTGGAGATGTACAGATACAGGAAAATATCCAATCTACATTCTTCCTAGAGTAGCACCTTTCTTTACTCCTTCCATTGTTTATTTTGAAGAAAAGGGTATGAAGAATTCAATTACTGATCATATTTGTGAAAAAGCATTAAGTAATTTTCTGATTTAATTCTCATGGTAATACTGTGAAATAGATACTGCTAATAATGCATCCTCCGTGTCCCCTCCCACCCCCCCACCAGAAAATGTAGTCTCAGGAAGTTTAAATAACTTGTCCAAAGTCATGCAGCCGTGAGTGATACCATTAGAATTTGAACTCTCAAAGGTGAAAGGCTCCAAGTTTGAATTTTAAAACCCTCTCAAGTTTGTTTTAGAAGATTATCTAATTCCTTTGTCAACAAGGTATGTATCAAAAGATCTATTTAATTTACATGGTCATGAGAAAAGGTTTATGAAAAATGTGACCTCTGAACAGCATGGGGAAGCTGGTTGGATTTATTCAGTAGAAGTGGTTGTATAACAATATCTTTCTGGATTGTTATTTTCCTAATTGTTGTAAACTTTGTTTTTATTGCTTAGGTCTTGAGAAGCACTATTGTCTTGTAAGTTGAAACTTAAATTTGCCTTAAGTGTTTGGATTTATATTTAAAATACTATTTTTTGCTCTTTCCTCATTATTATCATTTCTGTATCTCAACTCTTCTGCTAATAGTTCTACCATCTTCAGTTAAACCATCTGCTGCTTTGCATCTGCTTGGGAGCCGATTCAAATCATTTGGAAACAAATGATATATTCAGAGATGTGTGTAGACAGCATGTGTGGAACTATGAGAAGACTTATTAGTGAGACTTTGGCTAGTAAAGCTGTTGTGCATGACACTGCCAGGCCCACATGGTGTCTCTTTGGACTGAACTTTGCTCACTTCTAATCCACCAGGATTTGCTCTGTAGTTCTAGTTTTGTTTTTCTACTAATTCAAATCTTGTTTTAAAAACTACATGTTGTTCTTGACCGATGAGACCTGAATAAAAACACACCTGATATACACCTAAGGGAGGGAGAAATGCCAAAAACTCCTAGCAAGGAAGTCAAATGTTCCCTTCTCTAGATCTTGTTTGCCTTCCTAGTAATTGATTTTTTCCCTGGTTTGGCATAAGAGGAATAAAGATGACTGTGGAGCTCTCATTTTATACATTTATAGAGATGTGATGTCTATTTACATATTTTATCTTTATTTTCTAAGGATAAGAGTAATATATTTTAAAATATTGTTAGAAACCATGATTTTATAAAGTAAAATAAAATTCTCTCTTCCCTTCCCCAGTTACATTCACTTTGCCATCGTACATCCTTCTGGAATCTTTTTCTCTTCATATTCAAGCATATGTGTGTGTACACATGACTGGGTACACTTAAGCAATGCAGTCACACTATATATTGTTGAGCAGTTTGTTGTTTTCACTATGTGCATCATGGTTGTTTCCCCACCTCAGCATTTATAAGGTCTGCCTCTCCTTTTGAACAAGCTACAAGGTATTCCACAAATGTATCACATTTTATTCCATCCCTTACTAGTGGGCATTTGAGTTGTCTCAGCCTTTTCAGTTACAGACGGCTCCTGTGAGCATCCCGGTGAGCATCCTGGCTCTGCTCTTGGTGCTGATTTTCCTTGGGAATCTCTTCCCAGACTCTGGGTGTGAGCTTGGGAGGGTATGTGAGCTCTGGACTTTGGGGTAAGTAACCCTGCATTCCGGTCTGAGAAAAAGTGCAAAAGTGGCCTGACTCTGATGGAATTGATCATGTTTTACATGTCTGTTTGATTCTCCCAGCTAGCTTTCCACATTTATGAAGGTAATAGCGCTTAAATCATGACTCTTCAGTCCAGATAGCCACAGAGCATCCGAATGTGTTATGTGGTCTCCTAACCAGTCCTGGGTTGCTCTCCCTCTTCCTGCCATTTGTTTTCCAACTTAGTATTTTGTTAATCTTTGGACTTTAAACCACTGGCAAGATTACAAGGTTAGCTTTCTTTGAAAAAAGACTCCCACTGGTTTTGTTTAGTTAGGTGAATTTTGTGACTACTTGCCATTGAGCCCTTTTCTGCTCAAACTCCACTAGCCAGGTGTCCAGGCCAGGTGTTCTTTCCAGGTGACCTGCAGACTGAAGTTGTGGATTTAACCCTGAGGGCTTGCCGAAGAGGTTTTGTGGAGGCAGTAAAGGTGTGACATACCTGAAGGTTGTGAGGTGAACTGCTGCCACTGTGCACCCTCTGTATTTGACAGTGTGAAAGGGTTGAATGAAACACATTTCTGAGTTATACGTTACTGATTTTAAAATTGGGGTCAGACAGATCTTTTTGACCAGGGTTATTTGTGTCAGATGTCACTCTTCTTCCTCTTTATCCCCCATCCACTTACCATCTCCTCTCCACCATAGTAGACTATCACTGGCTGGGCCCTCCAGATCTTTCTTGAGCACCACAGGTAATCAGTATTGCTAGACTAGAGTTAGCACTACTGTGGACCTGGTAAAACTTTCAAGAACTACATCTGTGAAGGGTGTGGGAAATGCAGAGATGAATGGTATCCAGATCTGTTGAATTCTTGAAGCACAACAATTTAACAAGAAAGTTGAAATCTTAGTTCAATTGCTTTTTTGCTTTGTGCCAAAAAGACATAAAAATCTTCCCCAAACATATCAGATACAATCCCTGTTATTTCTTGAAAGAATATTTTGAAGGGAATATTCCAAAACCATAATCTGAGAATAAAGGAGAGAGTCCTTTGAATGGGAAGATTCTTAATTTTATTGAAAAGTTTAATGCATTGTTTTTCTTTTTCCTGTTTTTTTGGGGAGCAGTAGAAACTTGGTCATGGATCTAAGTGCCATCATCTAGGAACTTTTGCAAATCTAGCAACTATTGTAAATTTCTTGCTTCTGGAAGTGTTTTCTTTATATTCGTAGAGTCTTATACGGCAAAATCTTAATCCTTTAATCCAGGTGACAATGCTTATTGATATATATATATATATATAAATAATTAGATGAACATTCTGATGTAGTATTTTCACCTAATAGGACTATACATTATTTTGCAGAGTCATAAAGGTTTTGTAATACTTTGAGGTTTAAGTAAGGATCTGCTCTCCTCATGACTCTCCTTTTCACTTAATTCCATGGTTATTTTTTTGCCCATCTACAATTATGTGCCAGGTACTGGTCATTGTCTCTGCTGTCTTGGATCTCACAGAGAAAAATACATAAAGCCAAACTAATAATGTAGATTCAGATTGTGTTTATATTCTATAAAGAAAACTGTGTAATTAGAGAGAAAGTGACTGGGAGGGGAAGCTTATTGAGATATTGCAACAAAGATGACTTTGATGCCTTTTGAGTTGAGGATACATTTAGAAAAACTTCAGGGAAAAGCTTCCCTGAAAGAGGGAATAGTTAGTGTAGAGTTCCTGGGATAGGAGGAAGTTAGTGTGTTTGAGAGACAGAGAGATGACCAGGGTGGCAGAGCTAAAGATGAGGAAAGTGGAAAGTGGTAGGGTAGGAAGGTAGACTAGGGTCAGACCTCTTAGGGTTTATAAGCCATGATGAAGTAATTTGGAACTGATTCTTAATGCAGTGGAAAATTATGGGAGGATTTGATTCAGAGGCAGAGTTTGATCTGAATTTGTCAATAAAAATATTACTCTGAGTGTGTAGAGAATGGGTTGTATGGGGCAAGTATTTTGGGAGGCCGTCACAGTACAACTGGGAGATGTGATGTCCAGAACTAGGGATTACATCAAGTAGTGATGAGGTTTACAGTGTTTTCAAAAGTTGTGCCAACAGAGCATGTATCTTTACACAGCTTTTTCCATGCTTCCTAAGACAGTGGGTGCTCAAGAAATAACTTAAAAGAATGGTCTAGAAGGGAACAGGACTACCTTATTCAGGAAAAAGAACTTAAAAAAAATTTTCTCCTATTACTTTTTTGTACTCTCCCTCACTTAAGTTGGAGTTGCTTTTGAGGTTTATATCTTTTCGTATCCCACAGATAATTTCCTTTAAAACTGTCTTGAATTGATCTGAGTACTCAGCAATAAGAGAGAGGTGGTACTTAGTGGAATGTAATGATCTAGTATTTAGAAACAGAGAATGATACTTTTGTTGTAATGAAATTGAAGAAAGGAAGATATAGGTTTATGAAAATAATTTATACACATACATGCATATTTTATATCAATAAAAATATACCAGTAAGAAAAATAGAGCAAAGAAATACAGAAAAATTCTGATGTTTGTTTATAACAGTAAGTTATGGATAGAGTGACCAGAAATGCTTTATCATTTCAGCCATGACTCTTGAAGTGTGTGTATATGTCTGCACACTCATAGTCACATGCTTGTGCTATTAATAATTGCAGTATGACAGCAGCTTTAAACCAGGACTGTCCTGACAATGTGGGCTATAGGGTCACCTTAGTTACAGGTGCTATTTTATTTTTGTTTTTCACACTTCCTGAATGATATTATTTTGAATTTAATTTCAAGAAGAATATATAAAAATAATTATTTTGCTTTAGATTGTTTACTTTCGCACCAGAAAACTTTTCCTTGGATTCTCTCACTGAGCACTAGTCCTCTCCAGCTTCTTAATGTGGTGGGGAGGAGCATGGGGAATGACCACATTGGTTTCTTTTAAAAAACAAAATTCAACTGAACTACTTTTAATTTAAAAGATCTTATTGACTTTGGTGATTCATGAATTGGGCAGCATCCAGTCGAGCTAGGAGGAGCTCTCCAAAAAGAAAGGAACAGGCAGGAGCAAGGAAGAATACTAGAAGAAAAGCAGATTGGTCACTTTCCCTTAGGGAAGCCAGGGGCTTATCAGCAGATGACCTCACTCTTGCTGCTCAGGTGATTCCTGATGGACTGACTTCTGTTTCTGGGAAAATCAAAGCTATAGTTAAATCTTGGTTTGGTAACATGGAATCTTGCATAAGTGATTCCATTTGGACCTGTTACCTTGTTTTTAACATCTCCTAGCTGAGAAGCCTTGAAGCTGTGATCGTGTGTTTTTTTTTTTTCTCCCCTAGATTCTCACGAAGGAGGGAGCTGGAATAGCACTTACAGATGCCAAGAGGACCTTTTCCTGTGAGTGATAAGATTATGAGCCTAGTGGTTCAAAATGCTCTAAGGGTTTGCTTAGAATACTTGACTGGCCTGTTGCACTTACAGATGCCAAGAGGACCTTTTCCTGTGAGTGATAAGATTATGAACCTAGTGGTTCAAAATGCTCTAAGGGCTTGCTTAGAATACTTGACTGGCCTGTTGCCCTTTTCCTTTCCCCAAAATAAAGGTTGGTGTTCAGAATTTGCCTTTTAATTTTTTCCTACATAAGTTTGCCTGATGTACATTTACATGTGGTTGACCTGTATCTGACCTCAGAGTGGTGACGTGTGATGATAATAGTTCATTGGCTAGCACGTGAAGTATTGTGACGCAGAATTAGAGATTTGAAAACTTTGTTATATGTGATCTTTTCAAACTAAAACTATATTTACAGTAAATGCTGAGGGGTCAGGGCTGATACTCATCTCTACAGACTTCGGAGATTTACTGTCTAGTTAACAGTAAGACCTTGAATAAATTAATATTCTTTTGGATTTTCCCATTTCTAATGCAAGAGTTAAATACTTTGGTCAGAAGAACAGTGAATATGCTTTTCCACTGTCCACTACCTTGTGAAAGATGGAGATGCTTTAAATTCCCGCAAGACAGGCCTGTGACCTTGGCCAGCTAAAAGAAGCCATGTGACTAATTCCATCTTTTCTTTGGCACCTCATTTTCTGTGACCCCCACAATCATAGCCACAAGGAGCTACTTCTTGTTCCCAAATGTGATTTGCACATTCCTGTTCCCCAAATGCAATCCTACTGTACCTACCACCTTTGTCCTCCTGCCTCCACCAGGAAGGCAATTCAACCTTTGATTAAAGGCACCCATCAGCATGGCCACTGGAGTAAGACTCCATGGATTCAGTTCCAGATCTGTCACTCATTAGCTATGTTACCTTTGACAAATTATTACTTGACTTCTTGATGTCTCTGCTTTCTTAACTATAAAATAGGGATACTATTCCTTCCTACCTCATAGGTATTTATGATGATATGTCTAGATAGGTATAAAGAAAGCATTCAGAACAATGACTATTCATCTGGAGCTCTCTGAGTAATGCTATCTTAAAATTCAGCTCACCAGTAAGCCTGTTTTCACTAACTAGCATAGGATTAGTGATTTGCCATATAGGGGTGTATCTGAACCTTGCCATTTATCAATCGGGTCACCTTGGACTATTATTTGTCTCTGAAAGCCAGGTTTCCATCTTGAGAGCAGTGTATCATGAGATTGATGGGGATCTGTGTGTGGGCTGTGCAGAGTGCCTGACTTAGTGCTTGACAGCTGGAAGAGCTCACCAAGGTGTTGGTTTCCATCTTTCTCCCCCATCACACTGTGTCTCCTGATGCCTTGTTCCTGTTTGTTTGCATTTCTTCCCTTAGACTATGTGTTTCTTAGTTTTCTTTCTTTCTACACAGCATGATTTATTCTTTAATTTACTCATTGATTTCCTCACTTAATTTGTTCATTCAGTCATTCACTTATTCTCACTGCCTGCTGGTCACTCTCTCTCTCTTGCTCATTGATTCAAAAGTCATTTGAGTCCAGGAAAAAAATGATCAGAACCTGTTCTAGGCCATGATGTTGGAATCTGAGGGAAGGGGAAGAGCTTCAGAGGTATTTAGAGAGAATTTTTAAGGACTGGCTGACCAATGGGATTTGGAAGGGAAAGGGAAAGGAAGGAAACAGATCTCTAAGTGGTATTCTCACTTAAGTCAGTGTGGATGCCAGCACCTCTAACTGAAATAAATGGATAATGTAAGAGGCTGTGTAAGGATAGGGAAAACCGTTATATATAACCAGCCTTTTTGGTTTGAGGTACATGCAGGTTTCGTGGAGATGTCCTGAGGGAGGTGGCTAGTTCTAATACTTTGCCTCTTTGCATATGATCAAAACAGAGCAGGTGGTGGAAGGGAAGTGGGAGGGAAATGGGTTGCCAGGGGCCCAGTGGGGAACTGCCCTGATTAAAGCAGAAGGTGACAGTGAGTCCATGGCTTCTGCAGGAAATCCTTGAATGGTGCCTTGCTGTGGACGAATGTCCCCCATGCCAAACATGCCACTTACTGTGTTCTTCAAAGCCAGCTCTTCAGGTATTCTTGCAGAAATGAGGCAAAGAGTTTCCTCTCCCCATGTGGGTCTCTCATATTACCTTCAGGCCACGAGTCCACTGTGTTCCCTTCCCCAGCAACATGTCTCACAGTCCTTGAATAGATGCCTTGGTCACTTTCTGTTACCAACTGTGTGTCACACTCTCTGTCCTCCATTGGATAAACACATACACAAAAAAACACCAACAACTACCTCACTATGCACCCTCCTCTGCTGCCACTCCATTCTCAGCCTCTAAGAATCTCCTGCTCCTACACTGCTCCCTTGAGATCTATTCCACACCAGTAGTCAGAAAAGTCCTGTCAAAACATGTCAGATTATGTCACTTACCTGTTGAAAGTACCCCACTGACTTCTAGGTTCTTCACTGTGATTCCTGAGGTTCATAAGACCAGCTCTCTGCCTCCCTCTCTGAGTTTATCTTCCTCATGCATTACAGTCCACACTGGCTTCCTATGGGTCTGCAGGTAGACCCAGTTTATTCTGCTTGGGGCTTTGGCACTGGCTATTCCCGCTTCCTGATTAGTCTCACATTTCAGGTTTCAACTCACATGTCACTTCCTCAGAGATGTTGCGTGACAGCCTGTGTGGGAAGTAGTCCCCACAGAGCCCCAGAGCCCCAGAGCCCTGGTCATCTTGTATGTTGCTCTGTCTCAGTGTCTACAGTCATCTGGCCTCTCCTAGGTTGAATGAATCGGTTCACCTGTTTGCACAGGGACTAAAGGAACTTGAACTTGTTTGTTGGAGGAGAAAACAACTAGGGAAAATAAAGAATTTGCAGTTATAGGGCCAGGAGAGTAACAGACTAATATATTCGAAGCAGGTAGAGGAGATGAGATCCTGAAGATGGGGGAGAACTTGATGATTTTCTCAAGATTGAGGGAAGTGGATGACTGCATGGGGACATTTTAAGGTGATAGAGAACAAAGATGAAGAATGGTAACCTGATGGTCTTACTATTATGATAAAGTGGTAAATAGTGTCATCAACTGACAGAGAAGGAGTAGACTGAGAGGAGGTAGGGGGCTGGAGATAAGAGGCTGTTGTCTGAAAGAAGATGCCCACATTAGTGAAGAAACTCTAGACCAAAGGACTCACTGAGCTTAGAACTAAGAATCTGGTGATGGAGCCAGGTGGGCAGGACAGGAGAGGAAATGGAGGCAGGAGTTCGGTTGGTCTGCATCTGAGGGTTGATTCATGGAATCAGCTGATGTGTCGATGGCCAGGAAAGAGTGTGGTGGAAGCAAGTGAAGTCCAGAGGGAGAATAAGAAGGGTGAGATCTGAATTGTGGTGCTGGTTGATTCACATAGAAAAATGGTGTTTGTGTGAATGAGGAAGTGAGAGAAGGATGGGTGGGTTGCTTTTTCTTTTACCTTTAGAAAAACAGTTCCTGTTTGGGTTTTAATGATCATAAATATATTGTTGGCAAATAAAAACTTAGGATACAGGATTTTAGCAGGTGAGCAAGGCAAGACTAAGGCTAGAGGAAAGGGAAAAGTCAGATCATTATCCATGAATAAGGTCTTCCTGGGAGGGATCAGGAAAAAGTGAGAAAGAATAAACAGAGGAGTTGCTTCAATATATGGGAAAGAGGAACAGGAACCTGGTAGGGGGAAGCCATGTTAGGAAGTAGAAAGGAATTTGTTCCGTTCTTAGCATTAACAAACAATATCCATCCAAATCAACTGATCACTAGCCCATGAGTGGGCATGACATCCCTTCTAGCAAGTAGAGAGTGCTGAAAGGAGTAGTACAGAATAGAGGTCCAGTCAGGAAGAGAACCAGGAAACTCCAATTGGATTGCTTTAGAATTCCTTTTGGGAGAGACTGAAACTTTGTTTTGTTAGGGTAATGGAGACCCACCCATTCGGGGCCCATGTTGGGTTTGCTGTTTCTTTAACATTAGCTATGTTTTGGTATGTAAGTGCCTCAAGATAATGGTTAGAGGGATATGTGGTTTTCTCCTATACTGCCCAGGAAGTGAGCAGCTTCCACTAGGAGGAATGCAAGGCAAGGGGAGGATGGAGAAGCAAGGGTCAGGTAAGAAGTAGTACTGAGGTGACTGTGAATAGGGAGCCAATATGGGAAACGGACTGAGAGCTCTGAGGCATCATGGGGGCATGGGTTGGAAAAGGAGGATAGTCTCAGAGCCAGGGTAGGAAGAGCCCCAGGAGATGGAAAATGCCTTGAGGGTCTTTGGCTTGGTAAAGGTTGTGCTTCACAGACTGAGGGGCAGGAGGGCCATGAACGAATCAGGTCATGCTCAATTGTTGAGGGAGCACTATTTTAAAAACAGCTTTATTGAGATATCAACATATTGTATACTTTACCCAGTTAAGTGTCCAGTTCAGTGGTTTTTCATATATTCTCAGATATATGTACCGTCATCACAGTTTCATCTCAGAAAGAAGCCCTGTACGCGTTAGCATCCTCTTCCACCAAAGGGTCAGCTTCTCTACCTTACATCTGCTTTCTCTGACATCTTTCCTTCAGTTAATGTTGCTTCTAGATAAGCTCCCCCTCCACAGTGTGTATGAGGAGAGGTAGGCTTAGATTCAACACTGATATGCCCACATGTCCCCAGTACCTTTCTCAGGTGGCACTTCTGAAAACCACCAAGAGTTGTGAGGTGCAAATTGTCTGTATTTTTTTTCTGGTTCCTGGATTTAACGCCTAAATTTAACCTAGCAGCATATTTACAAACCAAATGTCACGGAGATGAGCCAGTTAGTGGTTTCATTGTTTTATGTGCAATGAACCAGTTGTTTTTTTTTTTTTTTTTAACTCCTAATAAGTCTTAAAAACTAGCATTGTAGTCTTCATGTTCTTTTTTTTTTTCTTTTTGATAAATGGTGGAAAAGCTTAAATGCTGATTTTATTTATGTTCCCAGCTTTAGTTGAATTTCTGGTTTCTGCTGATTTTACCATTTTGGTTCCCTGCTTGAAATTCTCCCTTGACTCTGAGGAAGAACCAGGTGGACCTGACTTGTCTTTGTGTCTGCACTTGCTACCTGCCTGCCTCCACGTGGCAGGGCTCTTTTTTGCTCCTTCCTTCCTTCCTTCCTTCCTTCCTTCCTTCCTTCCTTCCTTCCTTCCTTCCTTCCTTCCTTCCTTCCTTCCTTCCT
>PVHY01014642.1:0-37971 GCA_004024945.1 Uropsilus gracilis | reverse complement strand
CCCCCCCCCCCCCCCAAGTTTACTACATGGCACAATTGTTATTTCTGACCATCTGGGATAGGACATCAATTCTCTTGTGTTGATATTTCTTCGTAAATCTTACTCTTTAGAGTTTTTAATGTAATTTTAGGTTTCTTAGTTACATAATCATTATTGTTATTAATTAGTCATTAGGAAAAATCTGATATAAGGTGATTCTCACACATAACAAATGTTGAAGAGACAAAAATCTAACGCAGACCAGATGGCATTTTTTTCCTATCACGTGATAAAGACTGGTGTGGAGAGACTGGTGACCACTCTATATTTATTCCTCAGATTAAAGAAACACTAAGTTTAAGCAGATCATTACCACAACCTTTTCTGACCTAATAAGTGAGACAGGCTGAAAATCATTGTGGTTCTCTCTCTGCTTTCTTCACCAGTTGTCTTTTATTTGCTTCTAAAGTCTTTCAATGCTTTGGGCTAAATGAAGTTTGGATTGCAAGAACAACTTTTTAAAATGATATTGTAATATTGGCTAATTTGCCTGCTATTGGTTATGCCCAAGTAGACACATGACCTGTGGCTGTTTGGCTTGTCTTTCTATGAGAAAATACTTAATGAAGCTAAATGCTGTATTAAAATAAAATAAACAAATTCACATGGCACCCAGCTCATAGCCACATGTAGCTATGTTTGTTATTTATTATTCTGAGACACCAGAATACATCTCCAACTGCCTGCTGGGCATTTTTGCTCAGCAATCCTTCTGCCCCTTCCTGTTTAACCCATCTGAAACCAAGACCATTACCCTCTTTTCAAAACCATCCTCACAACTGGAGTTTAAAGGGGTCAATAAATCACACCCTGTTCTCCTCTCTCCTTAAAATTTGTTGTTGTGGCTGCTGTTTTTAGAAGCACAGGAAACAACCAGATAAGGCATGAAACAAAAGGATCCACATCCATGGCTAGCACTTCTTGCTAATACTTCAGCTCCCAGTAATATAGCCACAGCTGAGCAACCACAGGCTTCTACCACAGGGCAGAGATCCCCAGAACATCTTGGAATGGGAGAGAAATGCATGGGTCCTTGCCAGCACAAACTTGCTCAATTTCTCTTTTATAACACACGAATCAAATCAGCCAGTTTCCCTTCTCTTTGGGGAAAGAAACAATGAAGGCTGAGGAAAAGAGGCCAAGAGCTGAAATCCCCTTAAGAAACCAGATCAAGTTCCCACTTACAAATCACTCCCAAATTTCCATTTTTATGTAGGTATCTTCTTAATTTATATGCTGTCAGATTATTTTACCATTTGGGGTGTGAGGATGAATATTTAGACATGAAATATTCTATATTGTAAGAATTCCCACTCTTTCCATTATAGTCTGCCCTCATTATGATCTTTTTCATCAAAAATAAGAACCTATAGTTCTAACCCAAGCTATACTGTCAGCTCTTTCATTATGGTTTTGTTGAACACTGACTTTGACCAGGGCTATTCATAGTCAAAGTCAAAACTGATGTGACTCAGCCGATTCTTACAGTAAATGTGATTGCACTTAAATTCTTTTCATTAAGACGTTTATTCTATTCTGTTATTTAGTTCTTCATTGTGTCAAGAAAAAAATCATAAATTGAATGCTAAATCAATTTAAGTGAAAGAAATGTGGCTCTTAGACAATAAAACATGATGCATTGCGCAAACTCAAATTTTAAATTGTCGCATTGATCTTGAGGATGATATTGGAAAATAAGGAAAAATGTTTTAAGGGAGTGAAGGTAGTAGCTAATTAGTCATTGCTGAGCACTTCATTCTTTCATTCATTCATCTTTATGTGCACAGCCATACGCTAGACACTGTTTCAGATTCAATGAACAAGAGAAACCTGTTTCCTACTCTCAGGAAGTTAATATATAACAAACTGAGAATTTATGGGAATTCAGGGATGGCTTTTTGGGAATTCAGATATGGCTAAAATTAACACTAGGAGAATGTCTTGAAATAGACGAGGTGAAGGGATAAGGGAAGATTGTTCCAGGCAGAGTGAACAGCATATACCAAGACCCAAAGTAAGAAGTTTAATGTGTCCAGTCAACTGATATCTGGAGAATAGTGAGCAAGTACCAGGTCATTTATAACTCTAAAGGCCATGAGAATGTTGTTGGACTTTTTGGAACCACCAAGGTGCTAATGGAGAGTAGGAGTTGAGCAAGCACAGAAGTTAAGGAAGCTTTTGTGTGATCTAGGTGAAGGGTGATGGTATTCTGGATTAGAATAGAGGTAGTGGAAAGGGACTAAAAGATGCTTATCAGGGGGCTGCATTGATAAAATTGCTGATTTGAAATAAAGTGGAGGAGAAATATATCAAAAAAGCATAGATATCAAAAATACGTGTAGCACAAGTACCTAGGCAGGTTTTACTAGCAGGAGGAAACTTAGAACGAAGAGAAGATTTGAAACTAAAGTTCCAGGAGGCAACTTAGTTTAGAGAGGTCTCACGTTTGTGAATGGCTAATCAACAGATTGAACTTCGTTCAAGTGGTCTTGATAGTACTCCTCAGAGAAAATTCTCTTAGGAGAACACTTACTTGACAGTAGTGATTGGTTCTTTCAAACTTCCATTAAGTTCAATTTCCTAATATATTTTAACAGTTTTGCATCCTTATTCATAGGTGAGATTTGTTTATAGTGATATATCCCAAAGTTAGTCTCTTAAAACACTAGCCTTTTGAGAAAATGACATTAGAAAAAAAAGATTTTAGGTCAAGTAAACCTGGGGAATCCTGCAGAGCAAGTTCATTTCTTGGAGATTTATAATGCGTATTATCCTATTAACATTCTGAGAGTTTCTGTCTAAAAGAAGGTTTCCTTTACATTTGGAGAGAAAAACCTGTTAAACTCTCTGAAAGCAGAACTATTTTGAGAAAAAGTTTAAATTTTTTCCTAATTTATCCTGTGAATATTTTTCAACTGGGATTTTTTATTATGATTTTATATTTACCTAGAAATTATATCTATTATCAATACTTGTAAGCTCACTATCATAAAAGTATATCTAGCATTTTAAAAATACTTTAATCTTTTCTCTGTCATCTCTCACTTTGCTTCTTTTCCTCATTTTTTATTTACTAGTTATTACGGAATTCTGTTTCAATGTTTGATTCATCAAAAACAGATGCAAATTTCTCACTGAAAATAATAATGAAGAAATTATAAAACATATATATATATAATTATTTAGAAAAAAAATCAGTGATCAATAGGACCTTGCTTTGAATCCTAAAATACAAGTTGAACCAAATTAATGCCAACTTGTAACTTGAATTAAGTATATATAATATTTTTATACCTTGATGTAGTTTTTTGGAATACACATGAGAAAAAGGGAGACATGATTTGATAATACATATATATAATGGATATTTAAGCCTTACATCGTATTGATAAACAATGGGTACCACTTATTGGCATATACAATTTGTATGGGATCTTTTGAGATCTATCTAAGGTCTATACTGTGCTTACCAATAACTAATAAAAATGACTTCATAAATTTTGTAATGATAGTTAAGTTATAATAAATATGCAGATAATGCAAATCAGAAGAAGTATGAATATGTTATTTGCTAGAACCGGTTTTCAGAACATCTGAGAACTAGAAAATGGGCCCAAACTAACTAGGTTAGATATTATTATGGTAAGAGTAAATTTTATTCTTACATTCTAAAAAGTCTGCAAATATTTACTTCAGGAGAGAACTGATTATATAGGAGGTCAGGTACAAAGGATCAAAAAGCAGTGATAAGCTGCCATCATAATTTTTGTTGTTTATACATCTAACTTGTATATTTCCTGATCCTGAGCATGTTATAAAGTCTCTTTGCACATATAACTTTATTTTATTATCATTGTAAATCAGTATTATCCCCATTTTATAGTCCAGTAAATTAAAATTCAGAGAGCCTGTCACCTCTTACTCAATGTCATAGGAGATAATAAATGGCACAACTTGGATTTCAACAGGTGTTCTGGCCTTTATTATATTGTACTACGTTTTACTTTCATTAGTAACAGTTTACAGTCCAGGCAGCATGCAAAAATTTCACTAACCTTTCTTTTATCTGGATAATATTGCATGTGGAGATAGTTGATTAGTTACTGGCATTTCCTTTTCAAAAATCCTGTTAAAATAGAACAGATTCACAGGAGGGCAAGAGGATGTTGTTTTATCTAGAAACTTCTCTATATAAGAAACATTTGAAAAAACTGGCAAAAGCATTTACTTGGGGGGAATAAAAGGGGATATACAATATCTGCTCATGGATGTTTGAAAACTTGTAAGGAAATTAACACCCAAAGGCTAAAATTCTTATGATATGTAAATGAAAGTGACACATATGCAAAAATGAACATATACATATGAAGTTATTCATATCATCAACACATGGGCTTGTTCTCTCTGTGTAGCACTTGAAACCTTTACCTATAGCACAGAATTTCTCATGCTCATTTTTAGCGTTGAGGTGAGTTTTATATATTTCAAACTGTAAAAGAGTCCAGCTTGATTTTATAGTGAAATCATTCAGAAGCTCATATCTGCATGATTGCAGTTGAAATAGACTAAACAAAACAAAAATGCAGTCAGTACAAATTGCTGTGGGTCATCTATACAGCTACGTCATGTGGTGAGAACCTGGGAGATGGATCCACAGACTTTTTGAGACTTCCAGTAAATCAGCTCAGTTCAGTGCTTTAGACCTGTATCCAACTCTCCTTGGATGTCTAGACACAGCCTAAGATGAGGCTTCAAAAATGGGTAAAAACGAAGCAGCCAAAGCCACCAGAAGCCTTTGACCCTCTTCTAATGTTTCAACCAGATAATTATTTTCCCTCTCAAGAATTTGGCTATCCTTTGAGGGGGAAAAAATTAAGATTTTCCATGTGAAGAGCCCCTGAAAGAAAATACTCTGGAGAAAGGTCAGGGAGAATGGGCCAAACTGAATTCTTCAGATCTGTTTAGAGAATGTGGAAAGTCTGTACCATCTACTTTCTGTGCTTTCCAGCTGCATTAGAGCTCTCACGGCATTGTCCAGATTTGGCTTCCCTATACCTTTCCATCTTAAAGGAACTCATACTGTACAGTAGAAATGTCCCCAAAAGAGACCTCATTGGTAGCTAAAAGCTATGGTAGAGGAGTAATTAGAAATTAAAACGGATGAAATTTGACTCTGACAAGATGATCCATTACCCGTTCTGTTCTTTGGCAGAGATAGACTTTTCAGATTTTCCAACTATAAACTTTCATACTCAGAGAATATATTTTCTTTAAATATGTCACCATTTTAAATTAAACGTATTCTGCCTATAGTATTTTGTCTCTCTAGACCTTTAATTCTCAGGATTTCTGTAGAAAGTTATTGATCTGGTCAAAAAATTTTAAAAAGGTAATTTCACATATTAGTACAGTCTAAGTTCATTCATTTGTTCATGCACTCATTTGTTCGGTCATTCAACAAATGTTTGTTTTCTGGAAGTCATATAGGAAGAACCATGGAAGGTCAAGTTGTGCTATTTTTTAGCTGTGTGATCCTGGAGAAGTTATTTAATCTTTCTGAATTTCAGTTTCCTCAACTATAAAACAACTCTGCTATCAACTCTGCAAGGTTGCTTTCAAGATGAAATAAAAGATTTTCTTTTTAGATGCTGAAAAATTAGAAGTTTCTCTTTATCTTTCTCCATCCATTGCTACATCCTTTGCTACGTCATACATAACAGAGATGAACAGGCTCAAAAATACTGGAAGTCATCAGTGTTAGTCATATATTTGTTAGATTCTGGAGTGAACTGAGTTGAAATTCTGTGAGCCTGCTTTACCTTAACAAGAAAAGTGGGCCAAACAGGAAGATAACAAAAAGAATTTCTATGCTTCTTCCCTGAATCAACATGGGAAATGTGAAGACTACACCAACCAGAAATTCAGATAGCCAACTCCACTGCAAGACCAATAAAAAAATGAATCCAAGTAAGAACTGACAAATGAAGTCCAGAAATAAAATATCTAATGACAGTAGTTACTTAAATTAATCCTGTAGATTTTCATTTAAATAATTGCTTAAATGTAACAAAAGTCTATACAAAGTTAAATGAAGAGGCTCTTAAAGAGACGGAGAACAGTACTTTGGAAATAATATTCTAGATCAATAGCTCTACATAGAATAGCAAATATCATGAGATAAAATGGCATAAAGTAAAAACTTCTAGATTCCTCAAGAAGTCAGAAGAACTATTAAATTCCTGAATAATAAATAGGGATGTGTGTGTGTGTATATATAAATTCAAGATTGATTTGACAAACTTTAAAGGTAATCATTTAATTTTAGAAGTGAAAGCCACTAAAGAATTGAAAACTATAAAAGCAATTTATTTCTCTTCATGCATAAAAAAATGGTAAAGGTCATTGTTCTAAAAGCATAGGCCAAAATGACATGCTAAAATTAATCATGCAGCTATTGGCAATACATAAACTTGTTTAAAATTTACCTAAAAATAGATGATGGTTTTCAGATTGGGTGAAGTGTAAATCCCTTTATTGTGTTGGCATTTATAACAGAAAAGTCTTTTTAAAAAGTGAAATGAGTAAAAGTGAAAAAAGCAAAATAGATAAAGAATGCCAGACAAATGCAAGGAAAAAGTGAGAAATCATTGCAATAATAAACAAAAATATGTAATGAAATCAGAACATTCTCTAAACATGAAAATGTTCAACCTCTGCAAAAATATTAAAGCTTTCATGAATAGTCACTTTTTTCTTACATCATTCTCTGCTCTGGGGTTCTTCCACCACCTTATCATTGGTGAACCACTGTCTTAATCTTTTGTGCCCCTCCAATCCCCAATTACCCCCTCCCCATCTCATTCTCTATGCTTCAATTCTGCCGAAAGTTTGTTTTAAATTTTTCTTGTCTGTTTTCCCTTTACCCCTCTATAAGTGAGATCATTCAATATTTCTCTTTTTCTTACTGGCTTATTTCTGCCAGCATGATTCTTTCTAGCTCTATCCATGTTGCTATGAATGAAAAAGTCTGTCTTTTTTTAACTGATGAGTAATATTCCATTATGTGCATATACCACAGCTTTCTGTACCATTCATCTATTTTGGGGCATATGGGTTGCTTCCATATCCTGCCTGTTGTAAATAGCGCTGCACCAAACATCTGGGTACAGGTGTCTTTTTGGATTCGAGTTTTTGTAACCTTTGACTAGATTCCTAGAAGTGGGACTGCTGGATCCAATGGGTGTTCCATTTTCAGTAATTTAAAAGATCCTCCACACAGTGTTCCATATGCTGGACCAGTCTGCATTCCCACCAGCAGTGTAAAAGTGTCCCTTTCTTGGATAGTCACTTTTAATCATAGAATACGCGAAGATATTTTAAAGATAATTATCAATATGGGGGGGGGGCTTGATGATATTTATCATTCAGTAAATATTTGTTGCCAACCTACTAATACTACTAGCTTTGTAAGATCTTGGAATAAATAGTAATTGAATCAACACAACCATGTGTCTTTTCATTCATTAAGATCTTGTCTTGGTCCAAGCTATTCAATAAAATTTTTAAATTTTCTTTTAAAAAACTTATTCCTATGTATTTTACACATTTTCTCCCTATGTGTATGGAACTTTCTCCTATCTCTAAGTTGTTGGTAGTATTAGGAAAAGCCAATATTTTTATGTATTTTTCTTGCAGTTAATGCTATCCTTTCAAAGTATCTCATTAATTCTGGCATTGTTCTATTAAAACCACTTGGAAACTTCAATTCTTCCTGAGTTAACTTTGTAATTTATAATTTTAGTCTGTTATTAATTGTATCCATATTCTTAGTTTTGCCATAAAATTGTATTTGTATATTTATTTTATAAAATTTGATTTTAATTTTTTTCATTCTCTATATTTGTAGTTATATTTCCTGTCCTTCCTTATTTTTGATCTTGTAAGCTTTTGTTTTCTCTCTAATTAGAAATAGAAGTATATTATTTGCTGCTAAAGGGAAAATACTTATACTTGTGTTTATTCTTTATGTTATTTTATATTTCCTATTTCATTGATTTTGACTTTAATCTATGTTAATTGCCTCTTCTTGACATAATTTGGGTTTTTTAATCATCATTTTATAATTTCTGCAGATGAATATTGATTTTTCTCTTTTTTCTCTAAATGGTGAACAAACTTAAGGCTATAAATTTTCCTATAGTCTTTATTGTACTCCAGTGATTGGATATAAAGTGTTTATTTTTCTTATTGCTTTCTAAATAGCATAATTTTAACTTTCATTTCTTTTTTGATACAAAGGCTACTTAAGACTATATTACTTACATTTCTTTTTTAACCTCTGTTTTAGAGAAATTCATCTTAATTTGTGATCCCAAAATGTGATCTTTGCTATCTCTAATTTTAAAAATTTTGAAAGTTGATGTGCAGTGTAGAGATCCAAGTGTGTGACTGATCTTTTTAAGTGTTTCAAGGAAAACGAGAAAATCTCTATCTTCAAAGGGATAGAGGATTTTATTAAATTCCTTGGTGTGCTATTCACTTTTTTCATGTGCTTACTTATTTTTGTTCATGGTATCTTTTCAATTTGAAGAGAGGCATACTAAAATTTTTATATTTATATTTTAGTTACCTACATATATCAAGTTCATCTTCCATTTTTAGTAGTATTTACTTCATCTACTTACTTGTAATGTTATTTGTTGCAAATGGGTATATGAGTATTTTCCAGCTTTCATAAACTGTACTTTAAATATTATTTGACATTCTTATTTAATCTACTTTGTGTTTATTTTAAATTGTTTCTCCTGTTTAGAGTGTTTCAGTTCCATCCTGTTTATTATTAATATTACTGTCATGCATTTTCATCTTTTTTTGCATGTTATCTCTGCTATTCCTTCATTTTTGAAAATGATATATTTTTGAGCCTAAATTAACCAAATTGCTGAAAGAATTTAGTCTATTTGCATTAATTTCATAATAAATACCCAACAACATGAGTTCTCTGAGATTCCTTTGCTTCCCCACTCTCCATCCTCTACCCATCAGGAGAGAGCTTGAGAGCATTTTCATTTCTTCCCACGCTCCCCAGCTTTAGACCATTATAATTCTTGTTGCATTATCACTCTTCTGCTTGAGTTCCTAGTCAGCCCTGAGGTCCCATACATTCAGTCCTTGTGTCTATTTTGATTTGATTCCATGGTATTTCAAGTTTTATTGCTTAACTGTTGTTTCCTCTCCATGTTTCCTTGAACTCTTTCTGCTGGAAGCTGGTTCCTTTGGTGTTATTTTAGTCCTAACCCTGCCAGATTGGGTATGGGTGATATCCTGGGTGGGGGGAAGGCTACAGTCCTCTTAGGAGCACAGAAGTAGTCTTCATTCTTTTACCTTTTGCCTGTGAAATCCAGTGCCTGTTTAATTTTTTCCATTGTACCAACTTGCTGTTGTCTATAGGAGACTTTAAAATTTTTATCTCAAAAACTATATTTTCATTTACATATTTGTAAGTGGAATTTTTTCTCATTAATTCCACCTGAAACTTCACTTTCAGTGTATGTGCTTAGATCTTTCCTAAAACCAGGACAAATTTCTCTTTTATAATGATTTTTCTCCACCCATCTTTCTTTTCTTTCTCTAGAAACCCTATTTATAAGTTAGATGTGCTGAATCCTTCACATACTAATAATTTCTCAATCTTTTTATTTTTCTACTTCTTTTATTGCATCTAAAAATTTATTAATTGTAGTCTCAACATTCACTAGCCTCCCTTTCTGCTTATCTGTTTAATATGTCAATTCAAAATCTTATTTTTTATTTATAGAAAGTCTTAATGATGTGCTTCAAATGCATATTATTTTTCTGCTTTTCCAACAGTTTAATTGCTTTCTTTGGTCTTTCTTTTTCTGGCTGCTAGACCTCTTTAGGTGTCCTTTTACTTTCCTTTGTTTATTTTGGCACAGATCCAACTGCTGGATACTGTAAGGGGACTGAATCCAGGAGCATGGGAAGGTACAGACAGCTCAATCATAAGCAGTAGGCGAATTATCAGTTACCTATGGAGGCATCAGATAGGAGCCTTTCTTCTGCATTAGAGTAGGTAAAATTCTTTAGTTGAGGCACATCCAAGTGTTCTATGGTCATTGAGGGACAGTTCTATCAGGGGCTGCCACATGCTGCTCTTTGTCTTAGAGTTCCCCTGTCGTGGTCCAAAGACTCTTATTCAAATCAGAAGAGGAATATACCATAATAGCCATCTAGTTCACACCCCCGACCTGAGTGTCAGTCCCAGTGTTTCCTTAACTTGATAAAAGAGAATGTGTTTAACCTGAGCTGAAACTGAGGAGGAAGCAGGGCATAATTAAGCTACTCTCTCCCCAGGTCCCTGAGGATGTAATGATGGCATACAAAGAATACACATTCCCTTTCTTAATGGTACTTATGAAATAGTTGAAAAGACAGATGGTATGATATATGATAGATAGATAGATAGATAGATAGATAGATAGATAGATAGATAGATAGATAGATAGATAGATAGATAGATAGATAGATAGATGATGGAATGAAAAGGGGAAAAAAGCTCACATTTAATTTTGGAGTTACATTTGTGATTAGTATTATGAAGGACAGGTAACTAGAAACAGGAAAACTCTATGAACAAAGAGATGACCCGGTGGGTTATCAAGGAAATGCTAACTGAGGGAGTTATAGCTGAAATGAGATCCCCAAAAAGAGAAAGAGTCCACTATTCGGTAAAGGAAGGGAAGAGAACTGCAAACAGGGAGAGCAGAATGTTCTCATTGCTGTTGTTTTAGCTCAGACATACAAGTTGACTGAATTCATAGCTATTTAGTTAATTTAGGCTAAAAGAACAAAACCCAAATTTTGGGCGCAAGCCTGGTGCATATAAGAATAAAAAGGTTAATGTGAGTGAGGCAGAAAGAGCAAGGGAGAGAGGAGATAAAAAGAAACTGAAGTAGAAGATGATGTTGGCTGATAAAAGTGTGATTTTCCTAAAAGCAGGTAGCCTTTGGCATGTAGTACACCAGGGATAAAATACCCAATTAATATCTTCAGAAGGTTGTGAGTATGAAAAGACAAATGGAAAGGGGCCATGTGTGTACTGACAAACCAGAAAAGAGACTATTGTAATAGTTCAAGAGAGAAAAGAGTAAGCTGGTGGTCAATGTGCACATAATACACTCTTAAGAGATAAATGGAAGGGAAGTGTAAGAGAGTGAAGGGATCAGGATCACTCCCAAATTATCTAGACAGTCCTGCTGCTTCATGAAATAGAAATATCAGAGGACCAAGTTGGAGATCACCAAGTTAGTCATTCATGCCATGTGTCTTTGAGACTCTTGAATAAAGAGGTCAATAGACTATGAATCCAGGGTATGTTTGTACAGGAATAAATGTGCAAGTACCTGAATTTAGGTGGAAATCAAGGCTGTTACACAAGAATGAGGTCATCTTGGGAAACTGTAAGAAAGAAAAGGAATGCTAATATTGTATACTGCTTGTATGTATCTGAATTAAATTTTTTTTTCTGGGAAACAAGTGGGAATGTATGTCACTATCTTTAAAAACTCATGAATGAGTCTTTAACTCTCTAAGAACTTATCTTTAAAAAATAAAAGTAAATGTTACAAAGATTTATCATAAAAATATTCATTTTAGCATTACTTATGATGACAAAAGAAAAATTTACTCAATTACCTAATATAAAAGGAGGTTAAGCAAATTATCATACATTGATATTAATGAATATTATATCATTATAATTTGATGCTTATAAAGATATAATGGCATGACTAGTTGACCATAAATAGTATGGTCATACTCTATGTAAAGAGACATAAAATTGATAGAGAGATGGGGGAACAGGAGGAGAGAAACTCAACTGTGGAGAAAATAGAATATAAAGAAATAAAATTATCTGCAAGTAGTAGAAAATGGATGAGTGCTGCCATCTTTATACTATAATCTACTTTCCAAATTTATCAAAATGGACATATGCTATATCTTTTGTGTTAGTTTATTATTAAGTAATGGCTAAGTCTTTCTTTTTCACAGTATAAATGAACATTTTACTTTTGAATGTTGAATAATATTTTAGGTGTATAAGTTTGTTTCCATGTATGTTGAAGTTTTATGAAATATTTAGACTTGCAAAATAGTTTCAGCTATTTTGCAAAATATAAAATTGGTCTAGCAAATCCTTTCCTCTCAGAAATCCCCATTAGTCCACACAGCGAGTCATATTGCAAGCATTTGTATTTCCTTCACTTCTTACTGCTTAGCTGTACAGATGCCTCTGAATTCTTTCATGTGAGTGTCCTTTTTCTTTTTTAGTAAAAGGCATACATGTAAGAACTTACTAATTAATTTTAAATACAGAAAATTGCTATTATTTTTCTCAATGACTATTGCCGAACCATTCATTTGGACTCTCATTTGTATCATTGTCTGCAGTGATGTGAAATCATTTTTGAATTTGGTTCAAAATTAAACAGATCATTTTTTTTTTAACTCCAGGAATGTATACAAAGACTATCGCTTCCTTGAGCTGGCTTGTGATTCACAGGAGGATGTAGACAGCTGGAAAGCATCGCTGCTAAGAGCTGGGGTTTATCCTGATAAGTCTTTAGTAAGTTACATATCTCTTATTAAGTTATTAACCACATTTAAGAAAACAAATTATATGTACTATATGGTGAAGAAACTGGATCCCTCTGACTTAATTTGGTACAATTTAACTGTTACTTTGCTTACATATTTTTTTTCTCCTTTCAGTTTCTATTTTAAGAAGTTAATTAGTTTATTTGTTAAAGGAAATGCCCTACTCTTCCATAAAGCATAATATATATAATCCTAGACCAAGAGAGAGTTTCTTCATTTTTAAATTTTATTTTCTTTTACATGTTATTCCATAGTTGTTATGTTATAGTATTAATGCAAGCAGTTTGTCACAGTCTTCATAGATGTAACTGGTATATTTAATTAAGGATAGTATTGATCTTTCTTATTCTAAGGAATGTATTTATTTTTATAAAAATTTATCTCTTTTCATTAGGTATCCACAATTATGTATTCATAATTATATCTACACTCAAACTCTGGTTAATGTCACGAGTATGAAAAAGTAAAAGTTATAGTTACTCCCACTTTATTAGTATACATCAAGAGTGTTGGGAGACACTTCTCTCATTTACATTGATAAAAAAAATTGTGTTATTTGGAAAAAGCAATATTACACGGAGTAATCCAGATTAAAATTTTAGAAGTGCCACTTAACATACATGCACTCGCCATTAACTGATTCAACAAATGATCTGCCTATCCACCGCTTCTCCCCAAGATGTCATATTGCCTGTTTCCCCCAGAACTAAAGTGCTGAGACTTTAGCCTTGGAAAATTAGTCCAGCTTGACCCTCATGATGCCTTCTTGAATAGTTCACTAGATTTATCATGAACAAATGGGTCCTTTTCAGACCCCAAATTGGTGTAAGGAGGGACAATTACACTTGAAGTATCTGTCATGGTGGGGCTTTCGGACCTGAGCATAGCTCTGAGTTTGGATTGGAATGCAGCAGAATTCTTGGGGTAAAGGATTGAGGAGTTGTGCAAAATGTTGTCCTTATTGCTATCATTTTAACTCAGACAGAGAACTCTTAATTCAATCCCAATCTTGTATAAATGTCTAAAATAATGGATCCCCACAATATACCATACATATAAAATACATTGATAGTAATGTGCTTAGTTTTACAAACATTCTGTATTTAAAGTGTACACATATTTAATTGTTTATACATTCATTCCACAAAAGCCTCTGGAGCTTGTTCATTCTTTCTCCTGCACAATTGCAGGTGCTAGTGATACTGAGGTTAACAATGAGCTTTTTATCCCAAGCAACAGATATTAAACAAGTGAATGCATTCCTGTATAATTGCTGTGGTGGAGGGAGTGCTATGGTGACTACACCGGGGTGGGGGTGGGGGGGCGGAAAACCTGTGCTAGCAAAACAGTAGCAAGGGTGTAAAACGGTGGTACTTCAATTTAAATATATATATATATATAATTACTGTAATGAATTTTATACTATGGTTTGAGAGTATTATATTCTGTTTAAAAGATGAAGCAAATTAAAGGGACAGGCAGGAGAGGCTGAACAGATTTGTTTTAGTATAGTTGATTAGGTACCTTCTAAGAATTAGTATTTGAATAGACTAACAAAGGAAGGGGAGAGTAAATAATAACTATGAATACAAGTATTGGTAGGAGAGGACTTCCAAGTACAAAACCAGGTCTGTGTCTTATAGAAGCAACAGAAAAGCTAGTGTGTCTGGAAAACAATGAAGGAGAACAAAATAGGTTGATGGCTTCTGTTGGCAATGATGATGATGATGATGATGATGATGATGATGATGATGACGGTGACAATGACAATGACCGCAATGATGTTATTTTCATCGAAGTCTACTCTCTTTAATAGGTTCTAAGCCATTTCTGTCTTTCAAATATGCTCAACTATATAAAATATCAGTGCATATGTGTGTATCTCTATAGCTCATATTCCCTATATGAAAAGTAATAATGTGATGGTTGTGTTTCTCAAGTTATTATTCTATAACTTAAACTAATTTTAATGCATTAGAAAAGTTGAAGAAATTATATAATGCACCTCTTGTAAGGTTGAAAACTGTCTTGGAAAAAGTAAAATTACCTTTCTCCCAGTGAATTGTTGTTAGAAATCTGAGTTTTCATGTTTCATGTTTCTAAAACTCCACAAAGGAGATACTCAATGAAATACATGTTAGTTTTTATCAGCTAAAAAGTCAGAATTTTTTATTAGTTTTAAGTAAATCTAGGTGTTCTATACAATCTGTCTTGATTCTCTTCACATCATTTAAACTTGCTTGTAAACACATTCTTTATAGTTACTTGGAAGAAGAGGTGAAGGATTTTTTTAAACACATACCAAAGAGATGACAGGAAGTTAAACTTGGGAAAATGCCATGAGTGTTGCTTTTCTCAGTTTTCATCATAAACAATATTTGCATTTCTTATGCACTCTGGAGTTCTGTAGGTTTCATCATAAACAATATTTGCATTTCTTATGCACCCTGGAGTTCTGTAGGTCATATGATTGCTTGACTTTCAGATATTAAAATGACAGCTAACTACTGAAAGCAGTCCAAGTAGAATGCTTATCTATACATTCTGCTTTCTGAACACTGTGTTTGAGGTTCAAAATGTTTTTAGCTACAGTTATTCATCATTAAGAAGAATTTTAAAGAATACATCAGATTGAATTAAAAACAAATCAACCAGTCATTTGCTACATTAGTAGTAAAACATTTATTAGTCATGTAGACATGAGTTTAGACTCACAATGTTTTAGTTGCATGAGATTCTTCTATTTTGACTAGAAAAAATTCTGCGTAATTTTCTAAACTGTAGATGTTTGAGTTCAATTAGGTAAATAGCTATCACTCAAAGGTAAGTAAAATGGTGTTTTGGATAAATATTTTTTCAACTAAGGTTTTTCATGCATACTTTTTAATGCCTGCTTTCCCCAACCTATTTTTCCTATCACCTCCGTAGGATGGAATGTTTTTATGTCACTTAGATCATAATGTTCTGCTGCCTTGTTTCTTCTTTCTCTTAGGTCATTTCTCTTGGAGTTTTCTACAATTTTGTCTTTCCTTCCCTTCCATTTTCTCCCCTCACTTCCTTCTTTCCTTCCTTACTAGCCTTCATCTATCACCATTATGGTGTACTTTAGAGATTCAAAGATTTTTAAAAAGTAAGTCTTATTTCATAAGAGTTTCAAATAAAGCGGAAGAAAGGCATGCAAGTAAATGAATACATGATACAGTCGATATCTGTCTAAAACACATCAGTTTAATTTTATTTCCATGTGATTTTCTAACTACTACAGTCTCTTAATCTCTCTAGATCAAAATGAAACTGTAGGCTTCCTATCTGGGGATAATGTATGGTTCTCAAAAGGAAATGAAGAGTCCTGAATTCAGTTTCCTTCTGTGCCATTAAATCTAGGAACTTACAATTAACCTCCCTGAACCACAGAGTTAGCATTTTACCAATCACCTGCCATTTCTGAGTGGCCAAAATATTTTAAAACTACCCTTAATTCTGATTTTGGATTCAGTAGAAGTTTTACTCTTTTATTTCTATTTCTTTTGACCATTACACTGAGGTTATGACTTGTAATATATTGCTAAGTAAGTATACAGGATTTTATAGTTTCAAAGTAAAGATGTTTCTAATTGAGTTAATTGATTGTTTTATTGGTAGGACAGAGATAAGAAAGAATTTATATGTGTGTGTGGTGTGTGTCAGTATATGTGTGTGTGGTGTGTGTCAGTGTGTGTCAGTAGTTATAGATTACTATTTAAGAACATATAAAAGATCTTTTTCCCTGTAAGTCCAGATAAAAATAAATGTGAATTTGATTTTCTATCTAAAAAACAGTGACTATAATATAACAAATGATTTATTTTTCTGGCCCAGTTTTGTAGGCTCACAATATTCCTTATATAAGCACTAAAGAATTCAGATTTTTGGAACATTTGTGTGCAGTGAAATGAAGTAGATTTTTAAGTCACATTCACTCACATTTGAATCCCAACTCAGCCATTTATTGACTCTGTGGCTCAAGCAACTTACTTAGCTCATCAGGTGTTTATTTTTCTTGAAATCAAAGAAATAATGACTGGCGATTTTGTAGGATTAACTGAAGACAGTTGTGCATCACATCTAGCTTGGTGCTGTAACTAGAGCTGGAATATTAGGTCTGGGAGGCATTCTTACTATTATTGAAAATGATTAATGTGTTCAGGAAGCTGTAATTCCCAGTTTAGAGGTTACCTTTTATTTGGTAGATATCAATGGGATTTGGACTTGTGGGGGAGAATTTCCCCAGCACTGTCTGAGGAAGTTGAATTACTTAAGAGAGTCCTGGGTAATGCTGCCCTGTGGAGAGCTTGGTCTAGAGGTCAACCAGGAGTGAGTGGTGAGACCAGGCAAGGGGGAAGGCATTGAGATTCACAACCCTGCCCTGGTATGCTGTCTTTGGCCACACAAAAGCAATCCACACATCTCTGTGGATATCAATTTGGTGCAAAATTAGTTTTGCCCATTTCTTATGTCATGCACCTTGGAAATTTTTGTGATGTTTCTGTGAGCTATATAGATAGGTGCCCTCCTTTATTGTGTATGTTTTCTTTAAAAAAAATGGAAAGTGATAGTCGATAGTGAAACACTCTGGAACTTCACTGGACTTCTGTTTTTAAAACTGCTTGGAAGTCCAAGACCATCTTACAATGAAGTCCATCTGGGACTTCAAAAATTCCTCTGGGAGAGACTAAGACTGAACTTTTCTCTCTAACAAAAAACAATTAAGAGAGAGGAGCTCTTTATCATTATAGGAATGATAAAGAGTACTGGCTACAGACCTCCCTAAATATTTATCAATGTGGGGATGACCACTGATGTACACTTATTCAGCTGACAGATAGAGAAGATTGAAGATGCTCAATGCTTAGTGCTGCTACCATCACATTATTCATAGTTTATCCAACAGTACTTCCCACAGAATGTAGAACATCTATATGACCAATTCCAAAACTTAGTTATTCTTCAGTGAGAGCATTTTCAGGGATCTAAATATAAATTATTCTACACAGATATTAGATAAATTATTATGAAATATTTACCATTCACCATTCATGACAGTTATGCCTCACTCAGAATATGACTGAAGGAAATAAAAAATGTCAAATCCACACCACGTCCTCCATTTGTAGGTTTCTCCTATTTAAAGATTAGGGGATGCTTTGTGACATCACTGTTGCCACTACAGACAGAACCATCTGCCATCCGACAGGGAAGCCAGTCATTCCCTAATGTACAAAATTACTTGGTTTAACTCCTGAAACTTATTTGGTAGATCAATAGCTACATTGGTGGGGAATGTAGTGAACTCCATCTGTTTGAGGTATTTGTAGCAATGCTGCCCTTCTTTGGAGAACTAGGGTTCCATTATTCTCCAAAATAGTGTTTTACTCCCAAAGAAATTTTCAGTGTGAATCTTTATTAACAGCTGACCTGTTCTTTATGAAAAGCTTTCCCCCTTCATTTATTTATGTTCACAGTTACAGCTATTTATGTTCACAGTTATAGCAAGGCAAGTCACAGTGCTGAGAGCCATCTCTGCATAAGTTTATCAGTATCTTCATATTTATGTTTTTATTAAATGGAATGATCATCATGGTCCTGGGAGTAATCATTTTCCCAGACTCACCAATTGTCATTGTTTTCCAGAAAATACCCTCTGCTCTCCAGAAACTTCTGTATATATTATTTTCCCCTTCACTTGCTTCCTTAAAGCTAAATTCCAGATCTCTTACCTGGCCTGCGCTCTGTGCCCCCCTCTACTCCCCCCCCACTTTCCTAGCAGTTCTTTTCAGCTCTGCATCTCAGTGAGAAATTCCTTCTGCACTCCTTGTGGGAAGAGTTCAGATCTGTTCCTGGCCCAGACCCCCACATCACGTCTCCCCCACAGGATCTGACCTTGCAAGGACTCGGGCCGCCCTGAGAGTAATGAATCACCATTTTTATTTTTTTAAGCCATATGTGAGTTAAATTGTTTGATAATAAATCATTGCCTTGTAGCTCCAGTTTGAAATGAGAGTCATTTGCCAGCCGCCTGTCGCTGCCTGCTATCCAGATTGTCCCTTTAAAAAATGACTACATTCTTGTGACTAATCTTTTCGGACCCATTTTCTTGAATGTGGACCTGTGTTTGTTTTGGCACTAGCCCTACTATATATTCTTCATTTCCCATGCCAGCTCAAGACAAAATTCCTAATTTACAAAATAAGGGAATGGCACAGATGGAGGTCGTAACTTGGTCTGCTTACCTTGTCTCCCCAGAACCACCCACTCCTTCCCTCTGCTCTTTCCCTTTTTTTTCCACCTTCTTTGAAACCAAGGATGCAGTGTTTGTTTAAAAATGCATTGGCTGATGAAATTTTCCACCGCTTGGCATGTTGGAGGAGGGGCTGTCAGGAAAGGCCAAGCTGACATACTAAATACTTTGCCTTTCATGCTAACAGTTCACTTATTACCAATTCAAACCAGTGCTTTTTGGCCAGCTTCCCATACCCTAAGTATTCAAGTAGAAAGAAAGGGGGAAATCTCTGTCATCATTTTCTGTTGTTATAAATGTATGATTTTGTTTAATATAAATGGATTCTTTGACTTGTCCATGAGCTCCAGGTGCTGTATGTGTACACATGGGATGTCAGTGAATAGTTAAATTATTTGTTTTGATTCTTCCTCAGCATGAAAAATCTCATCATTTTAAAATAAATTTATGTTTAACATATTTCTTTTTTGCTTTTTTCCTTAATGCTACATGCATAGGGGAACAACAAAGTAAGTTCTTTGTCCTATTGTAACCCCTCTGTCTCTCCAGCCCCAACTCCCTTCATACATATGTCTTGGCAAGAGTATCTTTGTACATGTTGAATTCCTGTTGTCTGTGACGATGCCCAAATGCACAGGGTATGGTTATGTCCAGGAAAACATGTTTGAACTGCTATAATGGCTACTCGTTTTGACCTTTTGGAAGGGAAATATGTTCTTCAAATATTATGTTGCTTACTGGGCGATTCAGAGAGGTTGATAATTTTAAGGAGCATGATCAACACTGAGAGCAAAAATTATGAAGATTTAATCATGAGGACTCTTCTACAGAAAGGTACAACAGTCTGATGAAACCCAGGGCAGCTGAAGTTTTTGACCAGAAATCAAAGCTCTCATGTTAATATGCAGTTATAAAAACCTCAGGCTGGAGTCTTAACTAGCAGGATGACTGTTGAAACTGAACTAGATCAGTGCTCTGGCTTTGAAGGTGCCTTAAAATGGATGGAAGAGGGTGGGGTCAACATTTGACTTGGCTTCTGTGCCCTTGATGTATTCCAGCTGGATGGAAGCAGGAGGGTGTGGGGAGTGGAGGGGGAGGCTGAAATGTGTATGATAGATTTGTGAAACCAGGCAACACACACAAATGGTGGAAATTATTTTAATGTTAAAATAGATCAATGAGCAATGTAGTTCATTGGGTTGCTAGTTGGTTAAATTTTGATTCAACTTTTCCAAAGGATTTGAACTACTTTTCACTTATATTATTTATACAGTATGGTGGGGGGGGGGGAGGATTTTAAGTTTAGCAGGGTGATTTGTTTTTCTCTTTTTCCTATGGAGAACTATTAGTGCTTTGTCCTACCAGGTGGCCCACTTAAAATGGACCTTATTGAATACAATAAGAATTGGAAAGAATCTGTTATATAAGGGTTTGCCTGCATATTTTAGCCAGCTGGAATTCATCAAAATTGCTGTTCATAAGCCATACATATAGAATGTAAAACAAATGTGGGAAATCTTGCAATTTAATTTGATGGAATGTGCTATTATGGAATAAGTTGACATAAATGGTTGGTATTGAAAATGTGTCACTTTATAAATTTATATTTTGAATAACCACTTATGACCCAAGTAATAATATTTAATAAAGTTAAAAATAATACAAGAAAGTTACAAGATAGGCATTTGTAAAGGAGCAAAGGGGTAAACTCAGTTCACTGATAGTTTACTTTTTTTAAAAACAGCAGGTAATTTATGAAATTGATAAAAAATTGTTATACAAGGTAAAGGAATATATTTCTAATACTACCACTCTTACAAAAAATACTTGAACAAAATATGATGCCTTTTAACTCTTGAAATTAACTCTTGCAAATGTCCTGATCATGACCATTTATGTATGTTGTACTCACTCTAGAATTTCACAAGCTGCATCTCGTTTGTTTGTTAAATACCCTGTGCTACATGTGAGTCCACTGATGGTGAGGCTGTCCTTGCTAGAGAACCAGGGAATTAGCTTCTGACCCTCTGGGGAGGTGCTAACCCCTACACCACTTGAGAAACTTATGATTTACCTTTTTCACTAGTCATACACTGATAATTTAAAGGCATTTTTAAAACTCCCAAAAGGAAAAAAGTTCTCCATAGCAGGACCCTTCGATTTGTTGTGTCTTGCTTGTCAAGTTCTTTTGGGTAACAAAATGTTCAGTTTAATGAGTCTACAGATTTTCAAATAAATTATACTACAATGAGTAATGCAACCCAAAAAGTCTGAAATTCTGTGTATTCCAGGTACCTTTAGAAAAGTACAGAAGGTCCTCTGGGGTCTCTGGACCCCAGAGCCACCCTCTGGGTCATCAGCACTTGGGACAGTGCTGCCGGGGGTTTTCAGGTGCTTGCTAAAGTGTTATTTGAAGAGAACCAAAGACATCAACATTTACCATTATGATTTTTCACTCTAAAATAAGTTATTTTGGAGGTGCTGTTATTAGTTGCCCTTGTGCCTTAATTTTTAATTGTTTATGTTATGAATAAGTGATAGTTTACAAACACAAGAAAAGAATAATGCTAATATTTTAAAATGTGCTTATTTTACTGACCAGGAAATCTGGCAAAAAAAAAAAAAAAGAGCCTCCTCAAATCACAAATAGCACATCTGCATGCTATTTTCCTTTAGCTTAGAATTTCAGTTTAAATGGAAAACACTGGAATACAAGCTGTGCGTCTCCAGAGTATAGAGCTGGAGTCTTCAAAAGGAGAATATGAGATTCTTTTTTCCCTTTGACGCTGGAATGCTTGTACTGAGTTGTCCCCAAGGCAACATACCTGACTTGTTGCCTGCCATGTACGTGAGCCAGCTGTAAAAGGTGATTCATTTTAGACTCACAGAGACTAATTGTTTATTTCATGAATGGCTTTTTATTATTTTTGATACTAACTAGACTGTAAAGAGAAGGAAGTCCATTCAATTAATGTTTTAGTTGATGAGCAGTATGAATGCTTTTATCATCCTATATGCGTACACATAGTGCATACACATACACACATATATTCTGAGTTGTATGCAGCAATCCTATTATTCATTTTCTCAGTGACAGCTAAATTGATCTGCTTTCATCCATCTTTGGATTACATTTAGTATTTAGGAGGTAATCCTATAAGCTTCAAGCAAACAGACTTCTTCAACAGATGCACTTTTCAGTTTACGTTAAGAATGCATGATGAAACAAAACGCTTAGTTAATTCGTCCTTGAACAATTATATGTATTTTATTATTTCTCTTAAAAAAGCAAGTTTTCATTTTGTGACGAGATCACAGTTACTCAGGAAAACTTTTTCCTTCAGACCTATTACTTGTTTTTCCCTTTGAAAATGTTTTTACTGTTGGCATAGTGATATCCTAAATTGCCTAGGGTAGAGTCTCTCTTGTCCATAGAGGGGCTTTCTGGGACCATGTATTCCAAGTCAAAATCTTCATTAGGAAGATCAGAATCTAGAGCTTATTGTGTCCATTTGGAAATGTGAATTTATATATATATATATATATATATATAGAGAGAGAGAGAGAGAGAGAGAGAGAGAGAGAGAGACCGACAAGGAGGTTTTCTCTTTTTTAAAAGGTGCTTTTGAGCACATATATAGCTCAGAATGTCAGTTTTAGGACAGAAGCCCCCCCCCCCCCCCGGTAAAAAATAATTTCAAAGTTTTGTTCTAGTGATAAGATATTTTATCTCCTTCTTTGATTTGATATCCTGTCTTGACAGGTTTTTCGAGACATTTAATGCATCTTTGATTTTATTTCTTTATGAAAGACTTTGAGTTTTGGCTAAGTATCATTGATAACATAATAGGTGATAAAAGTAGAGCAAAAGAAATAAAGTACTTTAACAAATGCTCTTACATTTTTTAATTATGTTGATGAAGAAAAAATAGATAAAAACTAAAAAGAAGTCCTGTTTCAGGCATTGATGCTTGAATCTTTAAGTGATAGAGAAAAGCTACATCTAATTTCTTCTGAGTCTTACATTATCTTTAAAAGAGAAATTTACTATCACCTTAAATTCAATCTTTTTAAACTAAAGGGTTTTTTGCATTTCCCTTAGCAGAAGTATGAATTGACTTCCTTGAATGGAAAAAAGGAATATTGAAAAGAGGAAATAGGATCAAACCATGCTAAAACAGAATTTAAAAATAACTAAAATTTTACTGAGTAAGGTTAAGTGTAATAACTTTATACATATCTGATGCTTTGATATTTAAGAAAAGAAGGGAGTACAATTTGATTTAAACACTTGTTTTTACATCTAAAAATACTTAGTTTAGTGAATTTCCAACACATTTGATGAGACAAGTGGACATTTTGAGGCTCCATTAGTGTGAGAAGGAATAATTACCTAGAGTACTTATTTTGGTCATCTGTTGAATTCTAGGAGCTGTTTGAAAAGTCAGAGTGAGTCAATTAAATGTCACCAAAACACATTACACTGAAGAGCACAGATGTTAGATCCATGTTAATTTGTCTTGCTGCTTATGCCATGAATCACCTTTTACATGATTATGCCAGAACTTCAACTCCTAAATTCCCATCTCTGATCATATGTAAGGGAGTAGATAGGGAATGAAAAACACATCCTCAAACTTGGAAATAACTTGTTGGTGCTGTGTATTATAATCTTGGTAGATAAAAGGAGCAGACAGTACAGTGTCATAATGAATATTTCTCTCGTTCTTTAAATGGATGCTTGAAAGAACATTTCTAAATGGTTTAGGTAAAGTAAGCTTGATTAGAATTATTTATATTTTGTTTGAATAATATGTATCCCTTTCCTGATTTTCTTAAAGAAGTTCAGCAAGTCTCCCAGGGATTTAAGGAGAACAAACTTAAGGTTTTTAAAAATATGTATGCATTACCCAATAAGAATATCACAAAAGAAGAGAGGATAAAAGCTCACTGACCTCAAAGTGTTATTTTCATCCCATAAATCGGCTGACCTCATCATCTGTAAAACTGATAAACCTCTGGTTCTTTTTCAGCAGCCCATTTTAAAAGAACATTGCTAACAATTGGTTTTTTGAATCTGCTAACTTTAATCTTAATCTGTTAAGGGAAGTGCACTTGGAGACAGAAAACTTTGAGAAGTGAGTTGGAAAGGGAACTATATTATGTTCCCAACTTTATTAATTTTGCAAAATAGACCCTTTGGGAAAGCAAAAATTGATGCACTACAGTACTGACAACTCTTAGGGATAGAACAGTGACTTCCACAGGCCACATGGGGCTTCCTCACATATTTCCTCTACTATGTCCAAAAGGAAGTGATCACACTCTAGAGAAATAATGGGAATAATCATGTCATGGATTTCTGGACATACACTCTCTCACAGTATTTTAGACATCTTTTCACGTGCTCTATGCCATTTTTGAATGAGCCAGTTTAGCACTGCCCCAAAATAAAAGAAATTTTTGGCACCTCTATTTTGAAAACATGTTAGCAAGTATGATTCTAGGTTTGTTATAATGGGTTTTGTTTTGAAATTTAAGCCCTACAGAAGGATTTCAAAAAGAAAAAAATTGTTTCTTTAATTTATCTTAATGGCCTTGAAACCTATACCATGAACTCATATAGATTTACTGTGGTTGTGAGAATTTAAATCTTTCTCCCTATCTTTGGCAGAGATACTAGATAGAAAACCAAATTGAAACAGGATATGATTAACTTTAGAAACACAGTTGGATCAAAAAAGTATATATGTGTACATTTAAGAGATAGCTATATATGAGATATCTAATATACTGTGGAAAATTAGAAATACATAACACACATCAGATGTAAAAAGCTATCTGTTTAGGCCTGAGAAAATACCAAATGGAAATCAATACTAGTTTACAGACTATTTGGAATCATAACAATGAAAACACCCTACAGGAAACATTATAAGATATAGCCAATGCTATCCACAGAGAAAAAATAATTTTAAGTGGAATTATTTTTAATGGAAGGACATAAATTATAATGTTGGAAGGAGAGCAAAGACAACAGCAAAAACCCCCAAGGAAAGGAAGAAATGAATGATTAAAGTAAAAGGAATAAGAAAATAGTAAAAGAAAAATAAAACCTCGAACTATATCCACATTTAAAGCTTTTGTGTGGGACAAAAGATAGTAAACAATAAAAAAGCAAATGAAAAATTTGTGAAATATTTGTACCATATATGACATGCAAAGGATTAAATATTCCCCAAGTAGAATTGTTTCCACTCAAATTATTTAAAACCAAATCAAACCAAACCAATCAGTCTTTAAGAAAAAAATAAATATGTCTCACTCAATAGACATTCATTTAAGAACTAACTCCTCAAGAAAGATAAACAGATGAAAGAAAGTTTTTTTTTCACTAGCAACCAAGAACTGTAAATTAAAATAGCACATCATTTTTGAAATTTCGAATTATGAGGAAAGTGAAGAAATTATGGTACGTAGTAATGACAAAACTTCCTCCCGAAGTTCTACACATGGTAGAGTAGACACAAATCCTTCTTCGAGGGTAACCAGTTTTATGACCATCTTGATTAGGTGTCAACCTTTCCATCAAGCAATTTTACTCCTAAAAATTTATTTTTATGAAGTAGCTCAATACTTGTGGAAAGATATTTGTTCATGATGATTTTGGGGTCACTGTTCATTATTACCAGAGTTTAAAAATGTCAGCATCCATCATAAACTATTGGTTGAATAGAATTAAAATGCTACAAAGCCAACTAAAAAAATAGATGTAAATACATACCATTTTAATGGAAATTCTCATGATAAACTCATGAGTAACATAGATACTATCCAAGTAAATCTTATTTTTACTTTTAAAAGTTAATAAAGGACATCTATATGGCAAATATTTGCAGTAAAAATAATGAGAATGTACACACCAAAATGATAGTGATTTTGAAAATTTTAAATTGGTTCCTATTTTACTTTCTCATTTTTCTTGATAACTATATTTTGTGTGATTAAAAAAGTTTTTAGAATACCCAAATGGAAATAAGGAAAAAACATTTAAATGAAAGATAGAAAGAAAACAAATTATACAGCAATGGGGACTATATTCAGAAAAGGAACAATAGAACATAAATATATTAAACTTTGTAAAAAGTGTAATAATAATATAAATAGTAGAAATTAAGCACCTGAAACTCTACAAACTTGGCATCATTTGTAATCTTGTTAATTGTAATGGGTTTTACAGTGATTCTACAGGTTTTAATGCCTTCCTTTTACTCTGCTTATGCAAATATGTTTTTCCCTCACTGAATTGAGAGTTGTTGAAGGTCATGTTATGACTTTGAATGTCCATATTTCCTTGCTGCCCATGACTCTCAATGGCATCTTTGTTTTAAATGTTTAAATTCTATGCTTCCCTGCCTGCCCTTCTTCCCGGTTCAATCATTCTTTCAACTCCAAGTTTATATCTGTCAGAACTAGCACCCATTATGTCTGTGTTATAATATTACAATTTAATAGGTATTATCTGAGTATTATCAGGGAACCCTGAGTTTAGGTCATTTAAATACCCTAATTGAAGTTTAAGGATGATAATCTATATTAGGCTAACGGAAAGCTGTAAAATTTAAATTTGAAAGTGATTCATTTGACTTGAATCCACTCAATTATTTGACAGACTATACAACTGGAAAGCTATATATCAGGATTACTAATGTACTAAGATCAGAATTAGAGTCCCACTAAGAAATTCTTTTCTTGAATGGAAAAAAACTTCCTTTGGCTTAAGAGATCAGCTGGAAAATTGAACAGCACTTGCTAGGTATTTACTAGGTACCCTACCACATACCTCCAGTTGGAACAGGTACCAAAATGCTCAGAGGTGTAAACTATCTGATCCTTATCTGTTTAAGCACAAACAAAATAAGACTGTTTATAATTAGTGCCCAATCACTTATTCTGGATTCAGAATAAACAGGGTTTTAGAGGGAGGGAAAAGTTAAAATTGAAAAAAAATGTTTCAACACCTATGACAGGCAAAGAGTTTGCAAATTAAAGCATTCTTACAAACTAATTAAGCAATAATAAAGACAACAAAGAAGAGTGGAAATTTGTACAGGAAGTCAGTAGCTGCTGTTTCTGTGTCAGTGGGGCAGAGATAATGATTTCTTGAGTGAGGATCACAGCTGTTAAGGTAGTCAGAAGCAGCGAATGTGGAGCTTATTTTGGTGGTATAGTCAGTCCTTTAAGTTGAATATGGAAAGTGAGAAAGAGTAAAATTAAAAAAAAAATGATTGGGTCCTAGGCTACATATTAGTACCATTTACTAAGATGCATAAAATGGGTCATGTTGTTTTGACCATGTTTCATGTGGGATACCTAGTACATATTAGTGTTTAGTAAGATAGATTGTTAAACTGCTGCAACAAACCACCCCAAATCAGGTAGCTTCAAACTACAAGAGTTATTTCTCACTCATGCTGCATGGCCATCTCAGTTATCTGTTGTGCTCACTTCAGAAATCAGGCTGATAGCATTATTGCTGATCACCATTAGAGGAAAGGAATGAGTAGTGAGTCTAATTGTTGCTTACAGTAACTGTTCTGGGCATCTTAAAGACAGGCTAAGTTATTTGTGGTGCTCACTAGGTTAGGTGTTTTATGTGTATTTTGGGCTTACATTATTATCAAATTACAATGGGTTTATTGGGATAGGTTCCAATGTAAGTCAAGGAGGGTCTCTAGTGAAAAAGCAGCATTTAAAATTTTAGTATTACCAGGGAATATTAGGTATGACAGAATTTTGTGTGTTGATAATATATGTAGTAATCTGTGATGTGTTACATTTATTAGTTTATTATTTGGTCATTGTCTGTTTTTATTTTTTTAAATTGATTGCACGCGCACACACGCACACACACACACACATGTATTACATCATTGTCTACCCTGAGGTTCTCTGACCACCTTGTTACCTGTGAACCATCATCTTAATCTCTTGAGCCCATCCTTCTCCCAATTTTGCTACCTCTCTTGCTTTATGCTTCAGTTCTGCTGACAGTTTTAAATTTTCCTTGTCCTTTTTTTCCCTTATATCCTGAGTATAGGTAAGATCATCCAGTATTTCTCTTTATCTTTCTAGCTTATTTGTGCCAACATAATTACTTCTAGGTCCACCCATGTTATCACAAATGCATTAAATTGGTGTTTTTTATTGATGAATAGTATTCCATTATGTACATATACCACAACTATCTGATCCATTGGTTTGTTTGGGGGCAGTTGGGTTGTTTCCCTAAATAGTGCTGCAATTAACACATACGAGTACAGGTATCTTTTTGAATTAGTGTTTTGGTGTCCTTTGAGTAGAGTCCCAGAGGTGGGATTGTTGGATCAAATGGGAGTTCCCTTTTCAGTAGTTTGAGGATCCTCCACACAGCTTTCTATAGTGGCTGAACCAGTTTGCATTCCCACCAGCAGTGTAAGTTCCTTTCTCTCCTGCACTTGTTGTTGCCCATTTTTTTTGGATATGGGCCATTCTTATTGGTGTAAGAGGGTATCTCATTGTGGTTTTCATTTCATTTCCCTTCTTATTAGTGTTGTTGAGCATTTTTTCATGTGCCTACTGGCCATTTGTATTTCTTCTTTGGATAAGTATCTTTTTAGTTCTTCTGCGCATTTTTTTTAACTTTGTTTTGTTTTTATTAAATTGTGTGAGTTCTTTGTGGATCTTTGTTATCAGAACTTTGTCACTTGTATGAAGATCAAAATTTTTTTTCTCATTCAGTTGGGTTTCTTTTGTTTTGGTTATTGTCTCTTTTGCTGTACAGAAGCTTTTTAATTTGATATAGTCCTAATTGGTTATGTTTTCCTTCAATTTTTTTAGCATCTGTAGATTGTCCTGAAAGAGGTTTCTAAAGTGTAAGTCTTAGAGTAAAAAACAGGATTTTTCCCATGGCTTGTTAATTTGTTATGTCTCTATTTTAGGAATTAATCAATAAAGTATTATAAATGATATACAGAGAGAAAAATCAACAACTATGAATTTTGTCATAGAGTTTAGAGGGGCGATATCAGTAACATTTCAAAGAAGGGAAATCATGGCAAAAAGTAAATATAGAAAAAGGAAAGGTACTGACAATTAGGTAGAGGGATTAGTTTCCCAAATTTTTAACCATTAGCCTGGTCACCATGATTCATTCACCTGAAATAACTGTAACCAGCTCTCCAGCATATATTTAAGTTTCTACAGTACCAAACTATTCATACTCTTCAGTCTTCATCTAAACACAATAAAATGCTAGTGACATAGATTGGTAGTTTATTTTTCCTGAGTAGGTATAACTTAAGTCTGACGTAAGTCTTTACTCCCAGCTCTATCATCAGATTAAATAACTATAGCAAAAAAAGCACTCTTTATATCTTAATTTTATTTCAAAATAGTGATAATAAGATTACTAGATAAATATAAGCCCTCAGAATTATTTTTTATTTCCTCAGTGTTTCTCTCTACACTCCCAAGTCAGGAGAGGGTCCTCCTCTTTGACAAAGACATCGCTTTAGCATAGATTTTAAACTTTACTTCTTTAGTTGATTTTTTTCTCTCTTCTATTTAACCCATCTCTGCCTGTAAACAAATGTTTACACCTAGACCTGTAAATTTATATGCATAAAAATGTACGTATATGTGTGTATGTATGCGTATGTGTGTATATGTATGCGTGTATTTTATATTTTCCTTTTCTCTGACTTTCCCATTCAATAAAACATTTATTTTTGTTTTTCTTTTTCACTGTCTTTTAATTATCTCATTTTAACCTTACAACAATCTTGTAAGGCAGTGGTACTCAGCCAGTGATGTTTGGCAATATGTGGAGACATTTTTGATTGTCACCACTGGGATGAATGATGCTACTGGCACCTAGTGGGTAGGGGCCAAGGATGCTACTCACCATCTTTAAGGCACAGGACTGCTCTTCACAACAAAGAATTATCTCATGTAAAAGGTTGGTAGTACTGCAGATGAGAACACCTGCTGTAAACTAAACATCATCTCATCTCTGTAGAGGAAGAACCAGAGGCTTAGTCAAGTTAGCAAACTGGCCAAAAATAATATATCTAATAAGTGAAGGAGTCAGGATTTAATACAAATCCACTTTTGAATCTAAAGTTCATGAACTTTGTAAAATATATTCTCAATTTTATTCTAATCAAATTTTATGTAAATTTAGAGTGAACTCATTTGTGCATGATTCCTTATATACTTTTCTGATTATTTCCTTAAGATGGATCTGTTATAGTTTTGATTCCCACCATCAAATTACTTTCCTCAAAGCTAGAACAATTCACATAACTAACATCTCACTTAACCATATTCTGTAATGAATATTTCATTTCTTTTACTTTCTCATTAATGCCCAACAATTTGATCTTTTGACCTTTCCTTTTAAAAAAAATCATGCCACTCATATAATCTCCTTTAACTGCAGAGCTATGGCCCTTCTGATTAGAAGGGCAGATAAACCCAAAATTCAGCCTTACCACTTAATAACCCAGTGACTTTCTATAAATTACTCTGAGCCTATCTTGCCACTTATTGAATTAGATTTGATGGTAATCCCTGCCTCACGAAGACTGAATAAGCAAATGCTGTGATGTACATAGAACAGTGCCAGGAACAAATTAAATTCTCTAAAAGTGCTGGCTATTTCATTATTTTTTGTACTTGTATAGTTTTTTAAGCTTTTTCATGATTTTGCACTCAGTGGTTACTTTGACTTCCCAATATCATCCTTGTTCTCCAAATATCACTTCTTTCCAAGTCTCTGTTTACCAGACTTACCTGTTTGCTAATGTCTTTATAGTGATCAAGTGTGCTCCCCACTGCTCTCCTACTTGACATTCACATTCAGAATTTGTTTAGTCTTATATCTTTGTTCCAGATTTCCATGATTATATATTCACATACATCCTCCCACTAAGCCCCACCTATCTAGGTGTTATAGATTACCACCCTCAGTAGTTCTCTGCTTTTCTCTTTTCTTACATATAAGTTCTACGTAGCACCATTTCCAGGGTATGCTCTGCCTATTTAGAGGAGGAGATTGGGTGATCAAAAATATATGTTTACATTTATATTCTTTATCTCCCTTCTGGTGAGACACAGAGAACCCTAACACTTAAACATTTTTGAAAGTGCTGGAATAAGGAAACATATAAATGTGTTTGACATAGTAATTACTGAATTTACTTGATCAAGTTACCCCTCCCCATCTTTTGAAAACAATATCTGTCACCATCTTGTAGTATCAGTGCTCAATTGGGAATTCTCTTGAGGAGTGGACAAAAGAGCAAGAGAATCCTTTAACTCAGAGTTTCTCAGTTTAGTCCATCTGATCGCCATCAGACAAGTCCAATTTGCTAGTTAAACATGCAAATTCCTGGGCCACTCTCAGGTTTTCTAAATGTGAATTTTTGACAAAGATCCCTAGCAATGTGCATTATATATAAGGTGCAGGGAATTTAAGCACTAACAGCAGCCAGTGAGGTAGATTGATCTAATCATGCCTTACCTCTGGTTTACCAGAAATTCAGCTTCTAACCATACCCCTCCCCGGTCCCTGTCAGCTGTGAGCAATAGCATGTCAGTCCTTTGCCAGTAGCTGGGGAGCCTGTGAATGGATTCTGTTCGCAGCTCTGACACTGATGGTGGGGAGTCTTTCCTTTTGCTCATTGAAAATGACTCTTGGCGGTTCCCAGGCTGGAAGGAAGATCTAGGAGGCCTAATACATTTCTTCATGGCACAGGATCAGAGCAACCGCAGGCCACCGGGTATGCCCCGAGAGCTCAAACTAACTCACTCTTTTCTGTATATTTGTTTGTACAGGGAAGTCATTACCATATCTCTTTGTACTTTTGTGCTAAGGAGCTCTGAAAACTTGCAGGGAGTTTTCCAGATGAGCCTAAGTGTATAATCAGTACTTCATTTTGGTTTTGAATCCAGGGTGAAAGTGGATCTGAACTTGACACATATAAATAGTAGAAAGTTTATTTATATAGGTTTGTAGTTTTAGTTTTCTTCCTCTCTCTTGTGCTCTCTTTATTTTTTCAGTTTTTACCTTTTTGCTTTTTAGAACTATTCTGCGACATAACTTGGTAAAAGCTATGTTCATTTTGTCCCTTTTTTGGTGGTTTCTATACCTTGTGCCATTTACCATGATGTTCATTGACACTTGTTTTTCTAGATAGAAAAATTGGTTACTTTCAAAGAATTGAGGCTAACCTCTGATTGTGAAATACTTTCTCATATTAACTTTTCCTTTTCAGTGTGTAGGTTTCCATTAGTGAGATTGTTTTGAAGTCTACCATTAACTAAATTTTCTTCCAACTTCTGACAGTATTAAAAGTTTGCATTTATTATATATCCTTTGGGGATAAGATTGGTAAAGATAATATTCTTGAAAAATTTTACCCAAACTGTTACCTATTTCCATCTGTTTTTCCACAAATATGTTTCTAAACATTTGTATTAGTTCATATTACATAGAAGCCTTGCACTATTATCAGTTACTGACAGTCATCTGCCTACCCTGATCTGGCAGATTATGTGTTTCATTAAAAGACTGTGATTTGAAATAGAGTCTTCCTTGATATGCTTAGGGGTGAAAGCACTGAGAGTTGCAACAAACATTTGGTATTCAGACAAATTTTAGGCCAACTTCCTGAATCTTTCCCTACTTTAGGGAATGGTATCCTTGCTTACATTTCCCTGGATCTCCTTGGTCTCTGATATGTGAAGGCAGCCTGAGAAACATCCTTCTTCCTTACATCAGTACTGCTAAACTAGTCTGCTTGCTGTTGAAATCACTTACTATTTCTCTTACCTCACATAAGTTCAGTCCAGCAATTCTTTATCTAATACTTGTGAAGTGCCAAGAATACAAAAAAAAAAAAAAAACACAAAACTGTGTCATGATTGCTGTTCATTAGGAGGTCATAAGCAGTTGCTCAACAAATAGAAAGTGATAAAAGCTGTATTCAGACTTCAATGCCTTCAGAAGTAACACTTGGTAACGTGGGATGGGTAGGAAAGGCATCTTAATGGTTCACACATGTCCATCTCCCTTGTTCAGGTCTGACCTGAGGGGCTTATGTCCAAATGTCCATCATAAGATTAGGTCACCAAGGCTAGGGTACCTCATCCCACATTATTGAAAACTCTAGAAGGTCAGAATGTATTTTAGTCCAGCAGTAGCAAAGGATGAAATTAATAGAAGGCAAGAGACATGTTATGAGATCCTTAGGCATTGAACTAAGTAGAGTTTTAAGGATAGGTGATGATGTCAGTGAAAAATGTCCTTCTACCCAATCTTTTGGTTTAGATTCATCCTGGGTATTTAATATGTGATCACAGTCAATTAAAGGTTGATATATTCCCTTTTATTATCAGTCATAAGTGGACAGCCTCTACTTCACAGGGGAAGTAACTGTCTCCATTGCTAGTCCAACATCTACTTCTCTCTGTCTTCTAGACTGGTCCCTCATCAGCTCACAAGGGTCTAGTCTGCACTGTGACCATCAAGATTTATCAGATTTATGCTGACCACTCATGAGTGGGTCCTGATTATAGTCATGGACAAACACTAAGTGCTCCCTAGGAGCTTGCCTAACTACAAAGAACAAAGTGATGAATAAATTATGGTACGGCTTATTTAACTACTTTCATTCATCTTTTGTAAGGTTTCCCCTCAGTAAATGAACAAATTGAAACATTTCTGTAACTAAAAAAAAGAAATAGGAGAGAAAGGTGCAGCAGAAGCGCAGGTGTTTGTGTATATGTTCGCATGTGCCTGTGTGCTTGTGTGCTTGTGTGTGTGTGTGTGTGTGTGTGTGTGTGTGTGTGTGCTTGTTCTGTACCTCACCCCCTGCTCCTCAATAGATGAGAAAGCTGGATTGTTTATTTCTGATAGGAGCTAGTTTCTTTGTTCCTTTCCTTTTATATTTCTTTATAATTTTTCTTACCTTTATTGAGACCTGAAAGAAATTCTTTAAGAAACCTGCAAAGTATATTTTCTCATTTGAGTCTGGGGGAAAAAAAACAAAAACAAAAACTCCATAGCAATAAACTTGGTTTAATGTGGTCAGTTTTATCACAAATCAGACCTGCCTAAGGCAAGGGAGTTCAGCCAGTCATTTGGGAAGGCTTTGAAGCCACATGCACATGTATACATTAACCTCCAAAACTAACCATAATTTTAATTAACATAAAATAATCTAAAGACACGCTGATTAGACACCGTGTGGCTTGAACAAAACATTCTGGGCAGGGGGTTGGGGAATACAGAACTCTGATCGTGCCTATCCCCAACAAACAGGGCTTTCTTTAATCATTTAGAAGCACATTTTATTTTGCTCAACATTTTTTTTTTTGCATGATGTTCTTAGAAATCAAAAACAACAAAATTCCAAAAGCTTTTGCTAATTAAAAAGAGAGGAACTGAAACTGTTATAGATTATGTCAGTTAAATCCCACATTGGAAAAAAAAAAGTAGAACTCCAGATCTCTTTTAAAGTATATGATTTACACCATATTCCAGTAAACCGATGCAGGCTGAGAGCTTTTCATTCATTTCTCTGGTGTGTCGTGTGGGGCCCACTTTGAGCAGTTGGTTCTCCTAGGACAAAGCAAGAAAAATTAACTCGAGCCAGCGTTGCTTTTTTATGATATGTGGTTTTGAGTTTCAGAAGAGTGGAGTGCAGTGTGAATCATGGAAGCAAACGACTGAAAAATCCTCAACCCTATAACAAAAAGCAGATTTTTTCCACATTTATTCCAAGTTTTTATTCCACATGCAAATCTGAAATACAAAATATTCTGTAAAACTGTAAGGAAACCACAGTAGTTCTTGCTGTTTGGGGGTTTCCCAGAGAGAATCGTGTTTAGACTGTTCCCTTTTTTGCCAAAAGGTTTTTTATGTGGACTGAATGGCCCAACAAAGCAGACAACACCATCTCCATTTTATTAAACATGTTATTTACTGGGGTTTCCCTGAAGAAAGCTTAAGAATTCTTTCCCCATGAGTCACTGACCAAGTGATATATTTTTTTTTTTAATATAAACTTTCCTTCAGCTGGTCAATTTGGAACTCAGTCTTCTTTCTCATCTCTTTCTACTTCAAGTCCGCTTTGCGGACTTCATCTGTAAATGATCACATCTATAATCAAATGGAGTGACTTGAATGTGGCCAATTTCTTTCCATTTAAAGCTCAAATTTAAGAAACTAGCAGCCCAGTGAGGCAAGATTTCAGAGAACTCTAACCTCTGAATGCAACCTACATAATTACATTTTCATTGCTTTGGCAAATTGCCTCTCCTTGGTTTAATTTCTGCTGGAATTAATGGGATAGGAAATCATGCCCTTTTCCACCAAGAATTGTTGGTGGTCACTATGTCCTGGTCACATTACCCTTTGTGAGTGGGTCGAATGCAATTGTCTTCTACTCTTCTTATTGAGTAAGAATATGATGATTATCCTTACATTTACTCCAATTAAATGCCCTAACAAAGGTGTTGATATGAATACTAATCAAATCAACCTTTTTCCTTCGTGAAAACAGCCCTCTAATTGCAATCATCTACTCCAAAGAAGCAATGTTGTTTTAGAGAATATTTCTGAACCCCTTCCCACCCACTTTCCCAGTGGCTATAAGAAGCCTTCTGTTGCCAGCTGAGTGGTCTAGAGTCCCTGCTAATTACCTCCTTCCACAGCTTTTGATTTTAAGCCCAACTGATGGCGCCAGAGGCTGAACCACAGTCAGATCTACAGGCCCCTGATTTGCCAAATGGAATCTCTGTAGTTTGTTTCTTTTCTCACACTGTTTTTATGATAGGACTCAGCTCAAGCTGGAACTTGACTAGGGATGACTTTGAAATATGAATGGACAATGGTTTGAATTTTGAGAAAATAGTCACCAAAATTCTAAATCCATTGCCCATGTAGGTATGTGTGCTCACAAAAGGACACATGGAAGCAGAACACAAAATTTGTTTTTCTAAAGGCATTGGCATTCTTGCAGTTCTAGAACATGAAGTATGCTAATATCAAAACCTGTCAGAATACTTTGCATTTAAAGTATCTGATACTTTACATTTTATAGTTTAATAAAGATTTTTTTTAGACTAGTCTTGCTATTTTTTTCCCTGTGGAACTGCAGGCTTACGTTGACCACAGACTCAAGCAATCCCCAGCCTCAGCTTCCCAGGTAGCTGGGATTACAGGTGCATGCCACCATGCCCAGCTGTATCTTTTTGGAACTAGATCTCACTACATGGCCCTGGAGGGATTTGAACTGCGATCCCTGGCCCCGGCCGCAGCTTCCTAGACTGCTGCTTAAAGGCATGCACCACCATTCCTGCCCTAATAAAGATTTTTATTGTATCATCTGTTAATGACTGAAATGTGCAGGGTCTAATGTCAAATCAGAAATACCTAACATTTTTGTTAAACTGGCATCCTTTAAAAATGTATCTTGGGAAATAAAATATAATACCATTCATAGAGAGAATAAGAATTCCCTTCCCAGAAGAACACTCAGCAGAATTAACTTGAAACTCTAACAGTCTACTATTTCCTCATTTCATAGAAAATAACCAAACACGCAGCTTAGGTTTCATCATGTTTAAAATTATTTCTTTCTCGACAAGTATTTTCTCAGCTGTAACTTGCTTTTATGTTTGAATTTTCCCTAAAAAAAGAAAATTGATTATGCTAGAGAAAATAACATTAGAAGACAAAGCATTCTCAGACAACTATGAATTAGCATCTTCCTAAGTAAACTAACCGTTTTCTCCCTCTTAATTTGATTACAAAGCCTTTTAGACTAGTTAGGTAATAAGCCAAGCTTTCAAAATTTATAAGGCAGAGTGAGTAGAAAGTTAGCACTCAGAAAACTTTTCTATATTGATGGGAAGTAAAAAATCATTTATAATTTTCAAGAGTAAATAATCTCCTATATATGCACACTGTTAACCACTAGAGTAACTTATCTAATTTACTAAACTTTTGATTACAGTTATGCCCACTTGATTCACTTATTCATTTCACAGATGATAAGGAAATCACTTATCATCTCCCTATTGGTAAGGGCTATAATCATTAGGAAATGGACCAATGAGAGGTGCCGAATTATGTTTTTCTAGCAAGGATGTAAGTCAGAAAATGCTTTGAAAAGAAAGTGACTCTGAAATGAGTTTTGAAAGGTATATGTAAGAGTTTGAGAGCAGATTGAGGTATGAGGAGTGGATTCCAAGCAATTCACAGACAAACAATGTCAAGTAAAAATTTAGAGAAATGACTGTATTGGGGAAACTGAAGGTAGTTGAATCTGAGTGCATGATGTCTGCATGAAGATGAGCAGTGGAGGCTAAGAACTGGCCTCTGTCAACAAAAGGCCACATCTTATCCTACTCTGTATGCCATGGACAAGAGTATAGAATATATCTTGATAGCAGTAGGGAGCATGGAAGAAATTTAAACATAGGATTGTCTTTGTGTTTTAGTAAGAAGAGCAAATTATTAGGATACAGATCTGGAAGCTAAGAAAATGTTCCAGTAGAAAATAAATTTTGAAATGGAACTTAATTTTATTTTCAACATAAAGTCACACCAAATGACTGAATGAACACACCCTCACAATTATAGCTAACATGCTGAGCATCATATATAAATATATTTTTGAATGTATTGCCAAATGTTGGAAGAAAAGACTCCACAGTCATTAGAAAATGAAGTGAAAGCAAGAATGCTGGGAGCTATAAGACATGTTTTTAATCTTAAGAATTTCACCCAGACTTTGGAGACCTTGAGCCTCCGTCATAGTGGGGTGGCCAAAAAAAGTCCCAGAAAAGAGATATAAAGTTTAGCACGTTCCCAGGAGCCATAGCATATTTAAAGAGTGTTGTTTGGAAACAAACCAAATGTCCCC
>PVHY01014641.1:0-37990 GCA_004024945.1 Uropsilus gracilis | reverse complement strand
CATGAGTCTTACCAAGGGCGGGGGGGGGGGTGTTGGCAAGGGGGTGGGATCATGCACCCCCTGTGTGCCCTGGGCAGGTCTGAGTCCAAGGCTCATACTCGGTGGGAAGAGGTCAGGTTAGCACAGGCCAATGGACCTGCAGCTCCCACTCACTGAACCCTGCTGAGACTGGGCCGGGGCGGGCAGGAGGTGCACAGGACTGGAAGTGGCAACAGGGCATTGGAAGGAGCACTGAATTCAGAGCCTGGCACTTACTTCTACATAAAGTACTTATTATTCTGTGACCTGGGGCAAATTACTTAACGTTCACTGAACATTTGCTGAAGAGAAAATCCTTCATGAGAATAATCCATTAAAAAAATAATAATAGGGCTGGGCACAGTAGCGTGTGCTTATAATCCCAGCCTAGGATGGGAAGCCAAGACTAAGAATCGCTTGAGTCTGCAGGCTTGAGACCCGCCTGGGGCAACATAGCGAGACCTAGTCTCAAAAAATAGCTGAGTGTGGTGGTGCACGCCTGTAATCCCAGCTACCTGGGAGACTGAGGTTGGGGATCACTTGAGTCCATGGTACCCCGGGCATAGTGAGCCAGTGATTCCCTGGACAAAATAGTGAGACTTAGTCTCAAAAAATAAATTAATTTAAAAAATTTTTAAATAAATAAAAATTTTAAAAAATAAAAGATGGATGAACTCTTGCTATCTGCAACAACATGGATGGAACAGGAGGGGATAATGCTAAGTGAAATAACTCAGAGAAAGACAAATACTGGGTGATGTCACTTATATATAGATTATAGAGAACAAAGCAAAGGGTCAGACAAAATCAAACCAATACACAACCCTAAAAATCTGAGTATGAAATTGGGGCTACAAGACAGGAAGTGGGGAAACAGGAAACAGAAGGAGGCCCAGTGGACTTTAGGGGAGGCAGTGGGTGCTCTGGGGGTGAGTGGGGGTGGGTGCCCTGAGGGTAGGTGTGGCCACATGTATCTGAGTAGGTGTGATCCTATACCTCTGAGTCACATCCAGGGACTCTTGTAAACCTCAATAAAAAAGAAAAAGTATTTCTTTTGAGTCTTGCAAAAATTTTCACATTGTATCTTAGAATATCTTGCATCTTAGAGATAAAAACATTACTTAAAGGATTATCATTTAGTCCAACCTCTCACTGGTAGAAAGAGGGCCTAAAACAGTCAAGTGATCAGGTCAATGTCCCTTAGCCACTGCACTGAAGAGCAGCAGCCATCCAGGCTCCTCAGCACATGGGGCTACTCACCTTGGAATTCAAATGAATAAGAGATAAACATCAAAACTCTACTCCTCTGTCACACCTGTCACATATCAGTTGCTTGTAGCTACAAATGATAAGTGGCTACTGTACGGAGAGCGTAAGTCTAGAACGTTCCATCATCACAGAGTTCTGCTGAGCAATGCTGACTTGGAGGTAAGAACTTCATCCTCCAAGCCCCGTGTTCTGTGCCCTTCTTCTGGTCCACCAGGTTTCCTAAGTGAGCTAATCAAGATTCAGCAAAACTGTGGGAGCTGGAGAAGGCCGGGCTTCTTACAACTCCCATTAAAATTGGTCCACCGCTTAGGAAATGATCCACAAAGCCCCCATCCTGCTTTTCAGAGCCAAATGGATTCCTTTTGATAGGGTGTGCCCCCCCCCCATTGTCTCCTGTTTAAGACTGCAGATTTTAAGGACAGGTATGCTAAAATGGAAGAATGACCTTAGCTGGAATTTTTTTTAGGGAGATGCAGGGGGAGAAAGAAGTAAAATGGTCAAGGTGAAACAGGTTTTCTGGAAGGTGGGAAATCAGGGTATATAAAGGGTGTGCAAACAAAGAGAGAGATTTGGATTTTAATATGGAGATAGAGAGAGAGGCTTAATGGTGGAGAAATGGGAATTGGCCATCTTGTAAAGATGTGAGCCATGTGAGCTTGGCCATGTGGCCACCGAGGGCCTGCAATCCTTGGCTGACCCAGGTGGCAGCATGTGTGCTGAATGCAGTTAAGGAGTTTGCAGATTAGAACTCCATGTTGGAGTTTGTTTTGCTGAGTTTGACTTGTGTCTGAAAGAGGCCGTGCAAAAGTTAGGCCTGAGAAGAAAGTGAACTTTGCTGGTTCGGCACCATGGAGTTCCTGCTACCTGAAGGTGACAAGGGGAACACAGCGTGGAAGACAAGGAGGAGCACGCCAAAGGGAGCAGCCAAAAAACATGTCTTTAAGCATCTAGAGATGGACTCTGACTGGACATTGGTGAGATGATCAGGAGTGAGAGACTGAGGATTTTGGGGCAATCTGGGAAAGGATTTGGACAATACTGAGAAAAGTTTTAGACAATGTTGAAGTATTCTGAGTCTTACATGTTTCTTTTGTAGTTATTAGGATAATTAGAAATCATTTTGTTAGAAATAAATTATTCTGCACTGATAGTCTTGCATTGGTTTGGTATTTTGGTTGAGAAGACTGGGGATGGTGGTAAGAACCCACGAGTGGAGAGTTTAAACTGTGTTTTAAAGTTTTTCTTTTCTGCAGTTTTTGGAGCTGAAAGCAGAGAGTAGCTGGCTGGCTTTTGCATATCAATGGTAAAGGTGATCAGTGTAAATGCTAATAAAGAGTGTAGCCTGCTTTGTAGAGAGAAGCAGGCAGATAGGTGTATCCAATTAAGTAAAGTCAGAAAGTCTTTTTTATACCGTTTCACTTTTGTTATTAAAATGAGACAACAAAAGGGCTGGGCTTTGTTGGTTTGTTTTTTTTGTCTTTAGTTTTGTGGTATGCTTCTATTTAAATGCCTTGGGAACAGAATATATTTCATAAAATAGGTCAACTCTTATGTGCTCTGAACCGATAAATTTCCATTTCTTTTTAAAAAAGCATGCGATCAGTGACCCATGCTGCCCACCTCAGGAGAACAGTAACCCCAACCCATGAACATCTGGAGCTCAGCCCTCTGAAGAATGTCCCATGTCTCCATGGGAACTTCTATCTGGGATGGCACGGTTGGAACACAGGCTGGAGGTCAGGTCTGGAGGAGCTAGTGCCAAGTGGGCCCAGCCCACCCAGCCTGGACCTCAGCTGACAGAGGACATCTGCCTCTCACATTCTCTAGAATTTCTCCTCCTCCCCCAGTGGTTCTCAACATTTTGGTAATCATGAGCCCTGTGGATCTTTTCCATCGAGAAACACATACATGTGATGCTCATTTCAGCTCATTGCTCACTTTGAAGATAGGAGGCTGCTCTCCTCCCAAGCAGGGGTGCATGCAGCCTCCAGAAGTTTAGAAAGAACAAACATCATGCCCCAGAGCTTCCAGAAAGAAAAACAGTTCTTTGAACACCTTGATTTTCACTCAAGGAGACTTAAACCTAACTCTGGTCTCCAGAAGTAGAGCACCACAAGCCTGTGTTGTTTTAAGCCAAAACAGTTGTGTGGTGATCTGCTAACACAATAGGAAATGAAGACAGATTTGGGCTTGGATTAAATCAGCATGTCCACAACATGGCGGAACAGGGAGACTGAAAACAATCACTCTCCTGAAAAAGATAGCAGATGTGGGCTTGTGGGGATGAACAGAAACACAACTTCCCAAAGACAAAGTCAGAAGAAAAAAAAAGTCTGTGGCTGCAAAGTCAAGCTGTTGCTGTTCACTGGCTCTGGGAGAGAGAGCCCCAGTCACCTCGGCAATGATCATAGAAGCCACACTTCTGCTCAAGGTAGACAGGGCAGGTTCCCAGTTGGTCTCCCACCCCTTCTAGAACCAGAAAGCATAGAAGCTGTAAGACCTTCAAAGTCAGAAGCCAGCAATATGTGCAATGCTATTAAACCTCATTGAAGAATTTTCAAGAACCTTTTTAATTGCATTTGAGGTCGATAGTAGCTAAGATGTCAGGTTAGGTGCAGCCACCCATCCCCTCTAAATGGTGAGCCCCATACTGGATCAGCTTTTACCCCTGAGGCACTGGCAGAGCTTGAGGGTCCTAGCCCTGCAGAAAGTCTGGCTGAAGGACACCACAGTGGTATCCTAGGACAGAGTGGAACCTTGGAATCCAGACCAATCCCAGCCCTGCCAATGAACGAATGAAGTCCTGCTACCCAGGAGACCTTCAATTTGTCTCCTTTTCCTTACCAGAGGTTCCAAGAGGCAAGGGAGAGGGTGTTTGTGTGTGCGTAGACTCATGTGTGTGATACATGTACTGTGATTAGTTGGGCTGATTTTAAATAACAAGTGTGCAGGAACATTTATGCTCTGACACACCCTATGTAAAACGTCTGACTGTTGGTGTCCATGTGTAATCCATAGACTGAGCACAGCTTCAGAAGACAGGGTGGTAGAATACATGGACTTGCTCAGGATATACCAAGGTCAAGTGCAAATAGAAGGTGTGGTTCAAGTTTGAATTCCAAGAAACCACAGAAGACTCATCAAAAGTAAATCCTCTACCACCACCCAATCATACCAACTTTTAAAAAAATATCTGGCCCCCCAAAGAGAATAGTGACACTTTGCTATCACACCCAAAATAAACTTCTTACCCTACAGTCATCCTGCTCTGTTGATCTGGGGTCCAGGAAGGTCTTCAAGAAGCCATATTCTCTTATGTCCAAAACCCACTTTTAATTGAACAAGTCACAAGGGTGACTTGTTCAGTTCAGATGGAAGTCAGGTCCCCTCTCAACCCTGCTTCCCCAGGACCCTGAGGATCTGCTGAATTCTAAAAGGGATTCTTCAAAATCCCTTTACCTCTCCCAAGTTTGTAAATTGAATAGGATTTCTTAGACTTGGTGAAGCAGGAGCCATGTGCAATGCAAGGATAAGGCAGATACCAGGGGAACAAGCGCCTACACCCAGGAGAAAGAGCAGCTCCATGTTGACAGAATCAGATCCAGGGCAACCCAGAAGGCTGAAACTTGAATGAACATTCAATACATGACACAGGATGTCTAGGGACAGTCCCCAAGCAGGTCCATCTTGGGGGAAACCAAAAATCTATGCTGCAACACCAAATCTAAAGGAGCCTGAATCTCCAGGGAAAACCACACCAAGGACCGTCCTCACGACACATTCAAGCACTGCTACTACAGTACAGCTTTCCTTGATGTTCAGGGCTCAGCTGCTGAGCAGGAAAGCACGTGTACTTAAAGCCGTGAGAGACCTATTTCCCACGGCCCTGTCCTTTGAGCTGATGTAACTCAGCCAAGTGGCAGGATCATCGGCTGGTTCGAAGCAGCCTCCATTTCGCCCATGGGCTGTCTGTCTGAGTTTGTCTCCCAGTGAAAGTTAGCCACACCAGGAACAACAATGGGGCGGGGCATGGTGCCACATCACTAAAACACACAGAACGCCAAAACACAGGTATTAACTCCCATGCCCGTAGCCCAGGGGCCATCAGCACACTTCTCACACCTGCTGGGGAAATCACAGCACCGGCACCCGCCCATCCATCCCGGCCCTAGCAGAGGAGCGCCAGCACAGTGCAGATGCATTTACTCACCTGATTCTCTCAGCTTTGAGGGCAACGTCAGAGCTATCTACTCACCTGTGTCGCTGAAGAGGGAACTTGAGGTGCTACAGCTTTCCCAGAGTCGGACAGCTAAAAGAAGGACGGACTACAGACCGGGCACTGCATCTGCCAACGCCAAGCCTGGGCTCCTCAAACTCCCCACTGCCTTCCTCAGAAGAGGGCTCTCTCTCCCAGTAAATCCAACAACAGCCGCCACTTGTGGAAACTCTCAGGTACTCTCCAAGGCACTTTGTGCAACTTTCTTACGACTACTTTCTAGGGAGGTTTCGCACTAACAATACGTTAGAGAAAGTGAAGCTCAGAGAGGTTAGTTAACTTAATTTAAGGCCACACAGCTACCACAGAGAGAATCTCTAAAAGGGTCTCTCCCGAAGCTCTTTGGACCAAATCCCCAAGGAAAAGGCAGCTCCCTGGGCCCCTCCCACCCTGCAGCTACAGGCTAGGCTACCTCATTGCCACGTTGCTGCCGTCAATCACTATGGGTCGCAAGAGACTGGCCGGGCTTCCACAGTCCTCTCCTAGGTCTGACCCCAGCCTGTGCTGTGCAGAGTCCCGGGTTCCACAGGAGCCCCTGGGAACAAGCAGGGGCACTGTGCCAGTCTCATGGGTCACGGGGCGGCTGCCTGTCTGGATCAGCTCCTGTAGCACATCGTTGACCAGGGCATCCTCACCCAGCTTGTCCAGTACCCTGACCACGTCCTCCCTGCTGTAGCCCAGCTTCTGGAAGAACTCCATCTTGTTCGATCGCTCCATGCTTCACCAGCTCCCAGCAGGGTCTGAGGCCTGTTCCTCCAAGCAGAGCCCCAGCCGTGTGAGCTAAAGAGAAAAAGTATCCATCAGGTATCTTCTGGGCAGCCTGGCTGTGAGGTGTGGGGTTACTGAGGGCAAATGATGTGCACTCCTGCCCCAGCCTATCTGTCAGGAAGTTATGTTGAGGCCTGTTCCCCCTGGGGATTTTCAGTTGCTCAGTGTGGTTGAGGAGCTGTAGATGCAATCACGGGGTTTTTACTAATGAGTCTACGGGACCTCCAGCCCACACGTGTGCCCCCTGGGGTCACTGAACAGAGACCACCCAGCCCTGAGGACTTCAGTACACAGGCCAAGGAATGACCTCAGAACATCCGATAAGGGCTAAATTGTGTCTCCCTTACCTGTATGTTGAAGCCTTCCCCCCAGTATCTCAGAGTGGAACTGTATTCAGAGGCAGGGACTTTTAGGGGTGACTAAGTTCAAGTGAGGTTCATAGGGTGCATCCTATTCGTATGACTAGTGTGGTTAAAGGAAGAGGACAGATATAGAGGGACACCCATGAGGGGCAGAAGAAGATGGCCGTCCACAAGGCCAGGAGCAAACTCAGCCCAAACCCCCTGCCCCTATCGTTATCAATGACTTTGAACCACCAGCTCTGTGAGGCAATGACAATACATAATAATAATAATCTGTAATAATTTGATGATAATAAATACGAAGTGTGGTGCCTTGTTCTGGTATCCCTAGTGAACTAACACAGGCACGTCACCTCACTCAGTCTAAATAGGCAAATTTGCCATGTGAATCCCATCCTCAGAAATGTCACAGTGACCCCCAAATCAGCTCCATGCACTGGTACAGCTTTCCCTGGCAGTGAGTTCATCCCATACTGAACCTGTAAAATTGGAGGTCCTAATCCACACTGGAGTCTCCCCATCCTGGACATAACTGCCTGGTTACACCACTGGGTATAAAGGGCAAGGGTTAGGGCTACAACCTAGCCAATATTTTCAAAAAGAAGGGGAAAACTATACCCATACCTATAGGAACACACTAGGTCCCTGTCTCTTTTCCACTCCCAAGTCATTCTCAGACACACATATAATCATGGTATTTACTGTGAGACTTTGAAACAATGCAGAAGCATAAAGAATAAAAAGATATAATGTCTCTTCACACACACAAATGCCATTTGCTTCCTGGCTAACTCACAGCTTGCTCCCTCCAGAGCTTTATCAAAGCATAATTTGCATATCTAACAGATAGACTCACATATAGTTTAGGGGAGCTCTTTTCATTGAAATTGTGTCATATTGTAGGTTTTGCTTTTCCCATCTAAGATGCATTTTGGAAATCTTCCCATGCCAGTTTATCTCTTCTGCTGCCCATTATACTCCAGGCACTTAAAACTGTGCCTGGTATGGCTAAAGCTCAATGCATAGCTGTTGAATGAATGAATAAGTGAGTGAATTAATGGTATTTAGCCAGACATCCTAATGATGGGAGTGCATATAGTCTGACTTTTTTTTTGCAGTTATAAATCATCTCTCTCTTCACCCTCTCCACCTCTCAGCTCATAGTCCTTCACCTTCCCTTCTCAGCTCCTGTTGGAACTCTCAGCAGCACTCATTATCTGTCTCTGAGGCTTTGTGTCTGCTCTTCACTCTCTTGCAGGTCCTCTCCCTGGCTGCAGGAGCCCAGACAGAACCAAAAATCACCAGCTCCTGCATTTCTTAGTCAACCTTGAGGACAGAGTGGCCTCTGCTGCAGCCCCTGCTGGTCATTACCTGCTCCATCTTGGCCTTACTGGCCTCTGAAACACCAAATCACCCCTCCAATGTCACCTGTGAACACCTAACCACCTAAGGCAATAGCAGCATCACATCCTGCACCTTATACGGTCTCTCAGACACTTCTGACCTATTTTGAATGAAAGATGTTGGGACTACCGCCTTCTTAAAACTAGCTTCTCCTTCAGTTGTACAGCTTGACCCCAATCTCCTCCTAAGGCTTTTCAGCTCTTTCCTTACCCTTCAAGGACTTGTTCAAGGTGGAAGTCATGCCCAGGTCCCCTTCTCCTTGGTGTCATACCTCATCTGCTCCCACACTCATGAGCCCACAACTCAGACTAAGCCCCAGCAGACACAGTTCTAAATCTGTGAGGTAAATGTCATGTATGCTATTTGAACAGCTGTGGGATCTCAGCTGCCCTTCACCACATGTATGCTGAGGCAACCTCAGTGATTCTCAAAGTGTGCTCCTGGGAAATCTGGGGGAATCCCGGACCCTTTCAGAGGGTCTGCAAGGTAAGAACTCAGTTCATAATAGCTATGACTATGGTGTAGTCTGTCTCCTTTCGCTCTTCTTTCACAAGTCGGCAGGCACACCTACCCAAGGCCACATGTCACATGATAATGCAGATAAGAGAATTCAGCCATCTTCTATTAAGCGAAGTACCGAAGAGAGTCACAAAAATGCGAATTGGTGCCAGTCCATTTCCTAATTTTTTTACCTGGCTGAATCTTCCTGCTCCCCAAGCTTTCCAGAACATTCTCATCACGTGCTCCTACACATGCCCTTCTTCCCTCCTTGGAATGCTCTTTAAGCTTGGCAAACTTCAAATGCAAATGCCACTCAAAGGGGTCATCCCTGACTCAGGGACAAACCCTTCGCTTACACCTCTCTTAAGACATGTTGAAGCGTCATCTATCAAACTCTCAATAAACTTTTAATGATATCTGACCCCTTTTCCTCAGAATCACCAGCACCTGGCACCACTGCCTAATATATCTGAGGAGTTGACTATGTTTTTCTTAATTGATATCCAAAACTAAAACTATTTTCCTTTCTCAATTTTTTTCTCAATTTTTTTCTTGGATTTCCAGTCTCATTGAATGGCATCTCCAGAGAATAATGAAGAAATCTCAGTCACCTCTGACCTCTTCCTTTCCCTGCCTTTTACAGTCAATTGGTCATTCATTCTATTTCCTGGATATTTTCCGTAACCACTCTCTTCTTCCACCACCACATTAGTTCATTCATTCATTCATTCATTCATTCACACATTTGTTCACTCATCATCTGCTTACCCACTTTCTGATCTCCTAGTGGGCTCTGGGCACTGGACTGAGACCCAATGCTACAGAAAAAAACACACAGTCTGATTTCAATTCACTCATACCTAGACAGGAAAACAGACAAAAATGTAAACAACAAGACAGAAATCATGATGATAAGCTCAATCTTTTAAATTAGAAAAACGTGCCTTCAAAATGGGTAATTTATTTTCCTTCAAGGGAAAGGAGAGGCCAGCAAGGCCCTCACAGAGCTGGACAACAGAAAAGAGTTGGTTGTCCCCATCAGAGAAGAAAGTCCTTTCATCCCTCCCAGGGCTCCAGAGATACCACCTCACCTCACTCCCAGCCACAGCAACTCTAATCCAGTCAGCCCACCCATCAGAGACCTCCACGTCCTTCCATGCTACAGAGTCAGTGTCAAAGGCTTCAGTACGCTCTCGTTCCTTTGGCCACATGCCTCCAGTCCAGCTCACCTTCTGTTCCTTGAACTAGTAGCCAGTCCTCCAGCAGGATGCTTGTCCTCAGGCTGGGGTTTAGCCTCGGTCTAATCTCCATGAAGGAAGCGGACACTCACCCAGTCCAGCAGGCCAGCCTCACTCACTGTCCCTGAAAGACCCCTGGTAGCTAAGGCCTATGGGCCATCCCTTGGGCTTTCCCTCTGCCAGGATGCCTGCCCCTGCGCCACAAGTCTTAACCCCACTGTCATGTTTTCTGGGAAGCCTTCCTTGTCCTGACAGCCCAGCTATGCCCCCAACTCCACATTTGCTACTAATGCCTGCACTTAGCCATCAATTTGGTTTAGCAGAAAAAGAGAGGGGTGGGAGAAGGAAAGAGGGAGGGAACTAAAATGAGAGAAAAGGAAGGCAGCAATGGACAACATGATCATAAAAGTCTGTGTTCACTGAGTTCTTCCTTATTTCCACATTGCTCCCATGTGGAGAGCTTTCCTTGAATGTCCCGTTCCTCTTGGTGGAAAGATAGGGTAGACGGACATCTCCCCTTTGCACAGATGAGTAGCAAATCATAAGTCGGTGCCCAAAGGTGTGTTGCTTTAAGTAGTGTTCAGAAGAGGCAACATCTTGTCTTTGCACAAATGGAAAAACTCACACATCCTGGGTCAGGTGACAGTTCTTAAACAGGCAAGTCCTGTTTGCTTTATGACTTTGCCTGGCACAGCAGGAACATGATAAAAAATCCTCAGGTCACAGCGCCTGTCCTCTGCAGCTCCCCAGTGCCCCAAGTTCCCACAGCTCCTTTTCTAGAACACTCTCAAATGTTTCGCTGGAACAAGAGGGCTGCTTTTACACAAAACTAACTGAAAGAATCCACCACTTCACAGCCTTCCCCCAGCCTTGTGACTGCCATTTGCTTTTACAGCTTCTAAATTAGGAGAAGCTGGGGTGGGGGCCTGTGCTTGGCAGCCCCCAGACCCCCAGGGAATAGCCTGTCCCTCACATGAGATGGTCTTGAGCTGCATCACTGTCAGCAACTTCTTTTCCTTTCTATTTTTAAGACCTGAAAGTATGAACTCTTTCACTTTGGTTTTCTTCCTCAATCTTGACTGGAAGTGACAGGCAGCACGGGTGACTGGTAACGTCTATGACTATCTTCACGGTCCCTCATGTCCCCTTTCACACCTGCCTGTGACTGGTAATAGCTAGTGATGTGGAGGTGAGTTCAGGTTGAGCTTGAAGTCACAGGAGCACTAAGTAAGATGACAACCCAGGAAGGAGATGAGGGAGCAAGGTGGAGCTGGGCAGAGAGTCATGGACTTGAATCATATCTCTTCCTTTCAGAATCAGCCAATTCCAAAGCCAAAGATCTGTAACCTCTGACTAGAAGAGCCCCTGAGGAGAAGAATGAAAAAGAGAAAAGGAAAGAGGAGAAAATGAAAGGGATAATATACCTGGAGACAGGTAACTGGGGTTTATCAGTGTGTTACAGTCACAAGATGTCCCCTTATCTGTTACCTTTGGAAATCCCAACAGTTCAAGGAAGATAAGGACATGTCTTTATTACTCATGGTGCAGGAGAGAAAATGAGGGAAAAAAGAAGCTCTGCTCATTGACTGGAGATCCCACATCTAATACAAAGAAGAGACAAGACCCCGAGGGCAGCTGTTCCCAACCTCACTGGGCCACAGAAGCTCCCAGGCTCTCCAGAACCACCAAGCAGGGCCCACGTCAGCTCCAGAATGAACAAATTCAGCACAGACCCTTGGCTCCTGAGTCTGCTGACCCATCCCCTCAGTCATCTCCAGAGAAACCTACTTTTGGGCCATCAGAAGTCATCTACTGTGTGTGGAGAAAGTCCTACCACCAAGGTGCAGGCAGAGCTGTCTGCATTCCCCAGACCTGGGGCCCTCAGTGAAGTGTCACTAGGTCATGAGCAAGTCCCAGAGTGGACTTGTGTTTCTGTCCTAGACTTGTTGTTTTTTTAAGAATTGTTTGCTATTTAATTGTGGTAAAATGTTTATAACATCAAAGTTAGCATTTCAATTACTTTTAAGAGTGCGGTTCAGTGGCATTCAGCAACCATCACCACCATCCATCTCCAGAACGTTCTCATCTTCCCAGATGGAACCTTTGTCCCCATCAAACACTAATTCCCAATTTCCTCCTTCTTTCAGCTCCAGGCAACTGCTATTCTGCTTTCTGTCTGTATGATTTTACCTAGTCTGTGTTTCTCATGCAAATGGATTCCTGCAGAATTTGTAGCTTTTCTGCAATTGGCTTATTTCATATAGCACAGTGCCTTCAAGGGGCATCCTAGGGGTGTCAGAATCCCCTTTCTTTTTAAGGCTGACTATTCAATTGTATAAGCAAACAAATGTCTCTCCTTTTCTCCAGTCCCTAGACACCAAAGCTGCTGCCACCTATCCGCCACTGTAAGCAGTGCAACTATGAGCATGAATGGATATTTCTGGCTTTATCTTGTCTCCTTAAACTTGCCCTTTGCTCTTCGGTCCTACTATAGGTTATTTCAGGGTGTACTCACCCTGATCCATCACCCAGGGAAACTCTGAAGCAGTTTTAAAACAAAATAAAACCTTCTACTATACACCGGACATATTAAATGCCAGGTCCTGGTTGGCATTCCCTGAATTTGGAGAGGGTTTCCTAATCTAGGGGGCTATGCAGAGGGTCTGATGACCACAGAGGATTAGCCAAAGTTATCTTCTCTGCTTTCAGATTGAGACTCATCTCCACATCCTCACACGAAGGCCACATAACCTTCCTCCAGAGAGCAGGTGTGGGGGACTGCTGCCGAATACTCTAAGCCCGCCAGGAAGCCAGTTGTCCACAGCTTAACACCCAGTTTAGATGCTTTCTAGAGCATGGAGGTGGGTCTGACATACTCCTTCTGATTTCACACGACTTAAGCACCTTCAAAGACCAGAGCAGGAATCTTTCCTTACGCTGGAAATTTTCCTCTGATCACCATCTAGAACAAAACACAATTTTGCTAAAACAAACAAGGAGTCACCTAAAACAAATTGAAAATGCTCTCTCTATTTTGTTTTGTCTTAAAATAATCTAAGGTGTGAGAAATCAGGGTGCTCAGGATAACATTCATCCAACAAGTGCCTTCCATTCCTCCATACACACTGTATCCCCGCAGCCCTGGACCCCCGGTGCCCACTGCTTGTCTTGCTGCCTTCTGACCAGGGCACGGGTACTCACCAACAGGGCAGGGAGGGGTGTGTTGCTCAGGCTCCACAGGGAACGTAGGTGCTCCTGCAGCTCCTCCAGCTGCCTGCTCTCCTCCCAGCCAGTCAGGTGTCACCAAGACTGAGGGGCCACAAGGCTGTTAAAGAGCCACTTCTTGCCAAAGTTCCACTTCCTGGACACCCGAATCATGTTCAGCTGCAAAGGTAGTTTTGCTTTGGGTTTAAAAAAAAAGAAAAGAAAGGAAGAAATCAATCAAGTGCGGGAGGGAGCTGTGAAGCCTGGTCTCAGCATGAGTCACCAAGTCAAAGCTAACCCCACGCAAAGGGAACTGGGTGAGGGCACGGGCTGGCTGTCCAGGAAGTGGGGAGGTACATAAAGAGAGCCAAGGCACTGCCAATCCAAGGGAGGGTCCTGTGTTCCAACTTCCCACTCAAGCCTCCAGATGAGAAGAGACCCCTCCCCCCATCACCCTAGGGGCTTCTAGGGAAGGTCAGTGCCCACAGCCTCATGTACAAAAGTACATCACAAGGTAGTGAAGATGCAGCAAAGGAAGAAATGGTTAGACAAGGCTGCATATGGGGAGCATGGACTTGGAGAAGGGCCTTGCACCTTCCATCACAGTCCAAAGCAAGTTATAAAATCCATCAGGCTGAGAGTCCTAGCATCCATCAAGGATGATATGGCAATGAACTTCCCTCACTGCAGTCCCAAGTGCGGTAAGTGACTGCTTCCCCCTTACTGTGGCCAGGCCACAGACTCACCTGACCACAGCATTCTGCAGTCTGGCCCATCAACAGCCAGTACAGGCAACAGACACCAACTCCAGGGATACACATCAAGACTCAGGGCCCAGGGAACCCAACCACAGCCCACCTATAGCCCACCTACTGCAGTGGACAGTGTCTCCAAGAGGACTTGGCCCAGCCAGCCAGGGGATGGAGAGGCCTTAGAACTGGGAGTAGGGGCTAAGAAACAAAAAGCACCAAGATGAGTGACTCTGCTCCCCTTCTTTATCCACTCCCCATCTGCCTCCAGTAGGGAATTTGAAGGAGTCTGGAGTATTAAAACACACACAGAACAGGACAGTTAGGACAAAATGAAAAGCACAATCGAAAGTTCATTTGAGGACAGTGAGCAGCAGACTAGAAACATGGATACCAGCAGCTCTTCCTTCTAGTGCTCGCTCCATCTTTGAACTTCCTACTCGGTGGATTTTCCTAACCTTCCATCACTTTCCATCACAGTGTCCTCAATCCTCACAGCTCCACGGCAGAGGAAGCATTATAATTCCTGTGCTTGAGATGAGGTCATGGGAATTGAGAAGAGACAACCAAATCACCCAGGTTCACTCAGAATGTGTAAATCAGGAGTCAAACCCTCTCCCCTCCTGCTCCAGGATACACTTTTTTTGCATCAGCACGCCCAGCTTCCCAAATCCCTGAGAACATACGCAGGGTCTTTAGCAGGGGGATCTAGAGCTTCCTGGTATTAAGTCTTAGGAGAAATCTAAACTTGAGTTGCCTATCGATAACGTCTTAAGTGTGAATCTTCTAGAAGATGGAGGTAGGGGAGTAGGGAGAGTACCCCCAAATGCCCACTCTTGCCTGGGGGCCTCTGTAAAGGCTGAGGAATTCCATCTTCAGGGGGAGGTGAGCTGCTGTTGTCAAGAGCCTTGTCCTCTGACTGTCTGGCTTAGTAAAGCAAGAGTGCCCAGGGACTCATATTGCTGCTACACTCAGACATTCTCTTCCAGTACTAAGTGACTGGGCCACCAGTGCTTGTAGGTACTGCATAGTAATTAATCAAAGAAGATCAAGGAAGGTCTTCTCTAAGACACTGACAAGTACACTAAATAAAAGATGAAGCCAGGCCAAGAGACGTAAATACTAACCTGTGCAGATGAATGGCCCCACTGCACAGAGTAGGGGTCACAAGAGACCAAACTATTTCTCAAGAAGAGACACGGTGGAAATAACCCAAATGTCCCAAAACCAATGAATGGCTGAGAAAAATGTGGTATATGTATATGATGGAATACTACATATCAATCAAGGAGAACAAACCTGTCATTTGCAGCAACATGGATGGAACTAGAAAGACTCATAGTAGCAGAAATAAGCCAAAAAGAAGAAGATAAATACAGGATGGTCTCATTTATATGAGACCATATGGGGGAAAACAAATAAACAAATAAGAAAAATTAGAAACAACTGAGGGAGGCCGGGCACGGTGGCTTGTGCCTGTAAGCTTCAGCCTATGAAGCGGCCGGGGCTAGGGATCGCGGTTCGAGTCCCGCTTGGGGCCCGTAGCAAGACCTAGTTCCTATGGTGATGCGCGCCTGTAATCCCAGCTACCTGGGAAGCTGAGGCTGGGGATTGCTTGAGTCCGTGCAATGAGAGCCTGCGGTTCCATGGGCAAAAATAGCGAGACCCAGTCTCAAAAAAAAAAAAAAAAAAGAAAAGAAAAGAAACAACTAACGGGGCTGAACAATGGAGCGAGAGGAGGGAGAAGAAGGCAGGCGAGGCAAAGGGCACAAAAGATCAGGATGGTTAACAAGTGTTAGGAAATGGGAAAACCCTGGGGTACACAATAATGTAATATATATAAATATATATATATACACAATTTTTTTTTTAATCAGCCATTACAGAGATAGTTGACATTCTCTGTGGACATCTCTTCTATCCTATTCTCCCTTACACGTTCCCAGAAATAATTATCAGTACACTGGATTTGATATTTATCATTCCTGTGGTATTTGAAACTTCTAAATCATACATGAGTAAATAATATATTATTTTGCATGGTTTATAATTTTGTAAGCATGGTACTGTAATATGTATACCTATCCACATGGACTGCTCCACTATCCAAGTATGGGGCGCAGGGGGGCCCAGAGTTTTGTATCTGAAATGTTGGAGACATTATTTAGACAAAAAACAAAACAAAAACAAAAAAAAACCTCAGTTGTTTCCATCAGAAAAGGATACTGTGTGGTGCTTTTGTGGCATGTGATTTAGAGGAAACTCATCTCAGTCCTCCTCAGCTGAAATGACTTAGCTGCCATCTCTGAGAATTCAAAAGATTAAAACACAAGCTGGGCTACTTATTCACAATAAAAAATAAGGTCTGACAGAGCCTCCAGAGAGAGAGCATGGACAGCCCACAAATACATATAGACTGGCCGCCCAATGCAATCTTAAGACAGAAAACCTACCAGCAAGGCTCGCCTGGTTCCAACAACACAGTCCCTCACCCAGTGAAAGACACTGCCACAGGAAAGAAAGAGACTAACGGACTTAGTACAGACTAACAAACAACAAAGAGTGGGATTTGAGAGAATGGAGGGGGCACCAGAGAGAGGAGGGAAAGGGAGGGGGAGGAGGGAGGAGGAGGAGGAAGGGGGAGGAGGAAGGGGGAGGAGGAAGGGGGAGGAGGAAAGGGGAGGTATCCTAATAAACATTTACCAAGGTTGTGATTTATTTGTATGTTTGTTTTTGATGTTGCATATATATGTGTATTTGTATGTGTACTGCATTGTTGTGTACCCCGGGATTTTCCCATTTCCCTAACATCTGTTAACCATCCTGCAGTTGTGATTTAAAGAATAAAAAGAAATTAAAAAAGAAAAAGAAAGGTCTGACAGAGGTAGCAATTTAGTCACAATGTCGCTGACCCAAAACTACTCTGCCTGCAGGAGAGAGGGACAGCTTCAAACTGCTCGTGTCTGCCCTTAAAAACCGGAGAAAAACAGCCCCCAAATGGAGTCCCTGGTTGCTGGGCAGACTCAACAATAATTCAGACTCAATAACTAACCTCATGGAAATCTCAACCTCTCCCAAAAGCATGATCCTAAACCAGTCACAACCTCATTTTCAGATCAGCATAAGAACCCCCTTTCTGACCCTGAGGGAAGATGGTTTCTCCTTAGCGCCTCCTTCACCCCTGCTTTCCACCCATAAAGACCCTGCATGTTGTATAGCAACTTGCAGTATCTAGATGGAGGCCACTAGACTCATGGAGCATTTAATGAAGTCATATCTCTAAATTTGTAGGATTTGCCCTTTAACACTGCTTATCTCTGACAGCCAATAGAGACCCGAGGAAGAGTGGGAAAGACACCTGGCCACTTTTCTACTCTCTTTAAAATTGGCCTTGAATGAGGGTCCTCTCAGCAAGAGCTACCAGCACACCCCTGCCAGGGCTTAGGCTGCTAGCAGGGGTAGTGTGTGGGAGGAGTCTATACCACTGGGGTCTCAAGTTCCTGGGGAATGGGATCTTGAGTGGGACACTGGGCCTTCTCCCTTATATGGAGGGATGGAGGCTAGGCCACCTCTGCTGGGTGTGGGCTGAGGGGGTTTGGAGCTGGTCCCCCTTGGTTCACTTCCACCTCAGTCAGACGTGCACTAAGAAGGAGAAAACTAACAATCCACCTGCAGACATCCAGGAGAGGAAAGGAATGAATAATGGCACTGGCTACAATCATCTCCTGGGTAGGACCAAAAGAATGCATGGTTGAAGCCACAAGAGACAAGGCTATAAGACTATTCTGGTGATTTGTCATAGAACACCTACCAGGTCTCCTGGACTGGGAAACCAAGTCCTTAGTCCAGAAATGTGTGCAGTGTGAGCAAAGTTTCCTCCCTCTCTAACAGTCTGTCCCCACCAGGGAACTTCTCCACTGCCAGTAACTGGGAGTTAGATTCCCAACCCAAGATATCAGAACTATAGGGGACAGAAATAGCACTAAGGGACAGATGCCAGAAAGGAGACAGCCAACATGACTATCACCTCCACTATAGGAAGTGCTGCAACAAAGGAGCCTGGGGAACCACGCCACACACCTGCCCTATGAGAGATTGCTGATGTGCGAGGCCTGGCTGCCACTTCACATTAACCCCTGGAGATCGCAGCAGCCTGGACTGCTGTGTGTCAGGAGCATAGGTTCTCATCCAGGAAAAGAGGACATTACTCTGGGAAAAAGAGACCAGTGAGCCAAGCATCAACCAACGACTTACAGTGAGAGAGGAGTTGGAGGACCCAGAAGGGGGAGGAAGAAGAAGGGGGGGGGAGGGTGATATGGGAACAGCCATAAAGGGAACAATACAAACTATACAAATATGACCAAAGTTGTACAAAAATTAAAAAAGAATAAAAATTTGAAAATAAATAAGTGAAATGAAAAAAAAATGGCCTTGAATCTGCACAGAGACTGTGTCTACCCACTCAGGCCCTTGTGGTGAGACAGAGGTCTATGCTTTCAGGAAGCGGCCTGGTCATGTCCAGACAGTGGGTCCTACACTTGTGGGTACAGACATTCCCCTGGGAGGTGCCACAAATGTGGAGATGGATGACATTTGTGCTGGGAAATGGCATGCTTGCGTCTTACAGTGTCATCGTAAGCAAATGGGAAACCACCATTTCCCAGTGGTTCATGAGCGCATGGGTAGAGCCAAGTCAGGACCCTGACTGGTGCACCCTCTGTCTGCAGCACCCTCTGTCTGTAGCACCCTCTGTCTGTAGCATAGACAAGCACACAGTGGGCTAGAGCAGAGAGTGGGGAGTCTGACGTAGTGGACGTATGAGGGTTCAGCCCAGCGAAGGGGTGCTCACCTGCCTCCCATGAGCTCTTCCACCAGAGCTCTCATCCATCCTCCCCAACACTTCGAAGGGTGACACATTTGCCCTTTGCCAGTCTGATGTGTGAGAAATGGTATTTCATTTCCTCTGTTTATTTTAACTCTCTATTCCCTGATAACTGAACCTGAGGATCTTTTCATTATTTATCAACCATGCAGTTTTCCTCTTCTGCACCTATCCCATTGCCAATTTTCCTATCAGGCAGTCTTTTTCCTATGCTTTCTATTAAAATTTATGTATTCGTCATACCTTTACCTTTGGGGTGTTTTGTTCACATTCTGCTCCTGACCTCATTCTTGGCCTTTAGCTTTGTGATATTCAGACACCTGTGTGGTTTCCACTTTTCCTTCATTAGCTGTGTTTTGTGAACTTGTGTAAGAAATTCTTCCCTCTCCTGAGATTTTCCTGCATTTTCTCTAAAGGTGTAAATTTTCATTTTTTTATATTCAGGTCTCGTCATGATTTGCTTTTAGTTTTGGTGAATGATACAAGAAAAGAGCTAAGCTTATTTACATGGCCAGTTAGAAAGATGAAGCTCTCCTGCCCACCTGCAACTACACAGGTACCTCTCTCTTTCTCCTTTTCCTAATAAGCCTGTCATCTTAAAGTGATAAAAAATTAAAAAATAAGATGGCCAGTTCGAAGTCAGAAACTCAAAGTCAGACAGCTGTCACTCACTGTGATAGCTTGAGCTAATTAGTTGACTCTCTTTTCCTCCACTTCCTCATATGTAAAACAGGGATAACCACATCTATCTCCAGAGAATAGCATGAAAATGAATGTGGGCATGTGAAGTGCCTAGCACAGTGCCTGGCATGTATTCAGTGCTCCGTAAACAGCTGTTTTGATTATGAGCACAAGCTTTAGTGAAGACAGGGTTACCAGACATTATTAAGGCAAAGTCTAGAGCCCAGGGAATACTGCAACTTTGTCAGTGGATCAGTGGGACAGGTGAAACAATCCTTTGGGTCATCCATAGGAAACTATGGAAACACAGAAAACACAGAGAAGGGAGGAAGCAGCTGTCACTGATCTGTTAATTAGCAAATAATCTAATCACAGCTGTTATTGTCTGAACCCAGCAAACCAATTGAAAACAATTTTGCATTTGAAATAATTTTAATGTATTAAATAAAATCTGTGTTTTACTGCTCTTGGTTCCATCTTAACTGAAGGGGTCAAAGCAACAAAAGCTCTTTAAGTATGTGTTCAGTTTTATGTGAACCAGGTGACAGGATGAGAACATATGCACAACTGAAGTTTCTGCCCCTGAGTATGAAGACGGTAGAGTCATGGTCACAGGGCAAATGTCAGACTAAAGCGGTGTCTGCCCTTCACCATGATGTTGAGGGCTGTGTAATTCTTTGCCCTGGAGGTCATTCTGTTCCTCACATGGGAACATGGCCCGTGACCGCCCTGTTTCCAAGAGCCACTCATCCACAGCTGTGTCCCTAGGCACAGGGGCCCTGAGAGCAGGCTACAGCCTTTTCCTTGGTCCTCTTGGAAGTGAGGAGCAGAGACTGACCTGGTTGACTTTAGAGTCTATGGGAGAATGTTCCAGAACATTCAGGTGAAGGGACGATCTAAGCTTGGGTTCAGAGGCACACGGATGCACATCTGGGACTCAGGTTCATGGGGACATAGTTCAGCTCAGAAAATACAACACTTTTTCTAAAAAAATTTTTTTCATAAAAAATGCAAAATCATTAAAATCTGATGCTGTTTTGTTGTGTCTTAACAAATTGTTTCCATTTCTGGGGCACCATGTGCAGCCACCCAGAGAAAGGACTAAAGTGTTCCAGGTTGATGCAGTGACTCCAGGATTATCAGACCTCTGAATGAACTCAAGCCTTTCGCCAACCAACCAGGAGACATGATCTCCTACACGCTCATGCTCACTCTCCCTTTTCTCCAACCTTGACTGCTGAACTCATTTACCTGTTGTTCAGGGTCTGACTTGCTAACCCAGGGCACACGTACCTTTGAGTTCAGTCCTGGAGAGTTCCTCTGTTTTGTGGTGAGATTGTGTCACTCTAGCCTACTTATGTTGGCACTTTGGAAAATCTCCCTGAAGTTGCTGCAACAGTTCCTATGAATTGAAGTTAAATCTGGGGAACCCACCTTTCCTGGAGCCTGCAGTTCTTCACGAAAAGCTCTTGAGGAAACGTGAGCACATCTAGCACCTCTACTCCTAAGAAGGACCACTATGAATCAGAAGGTGTGAGGTATGAGAAAGAGGCAGAGGAACCTGGGGTGATGATGATGATTGAGTGAGGCACACTCCCAGGCTAGTGACGTGGGTTGCAAGTGCTTGCGTTTGAAGACTTGCAATGTCTTCTATCTTGGACCTTGCACTCTATGGCTCACCTTTGCTGGCCTCTGACCAAAGTGCTGCCAGGACTTTTCTTGAACATAACAAATACCACATCCTTTGTAGTAAGTTGAATTTGCTCCTGTGAGGAGTATGTTCAAATCCTGGTCTCCAAGATCTATGAATGTGACTTGATTTGATCATAGGGTCTTTGCAGATATAATGCATTAACTAGTGTCTTTCTAAGAGAAAGGGGAAGGAGATTTGGATACAGGGTCACAGCCACAGAGAAGAATAGGCTGAAGAGATAGAACTGTAGGCCAAAGTCCATTCACAAACACTAGGATGAGGCGAGGGGGGGATCTTCCCAGGAGCCCCCACAGAGAGCCTGGCTGGGCCAACACACCGGTCTCCAGCTTCTAGGCTCTAGAACTGTGAGAATAAATTTTTATAATTCCAAATTCTCCAGCTATTGGTAATTTGTAAGGCTGAACTAGGTAGGGAGCAAATGTATCAAAACAGAGCTCCCACCGAGCTCTTAGCTGTGGTAACCTTTTGCACAGCTCAACAGCCCCCTGCTGTGTAACAGGAAGAGCAGCAAGAATGGGTAGCCTGGCCCTGAGGGTCAGTTGGCAGGCCGAGGAGCAACTGTCTGTACAAAATACACCTTGCCCGTGCCTGTCTTTGGCATCTAGGATAATCTGAGATGAGGTCAGAACGCGGGGCCGCTGAGCGCAACGCGGCTCTTAGGAGCTCACAGCCGAGCAGTGCCCTGGCAGGGCCAACCAGACTATGAGAAGATGTTTGCCACCAAATGCCGTAGCTGTGACTTCAAGATCGATGCTGGAGACCGCTTCCTGGAAGCTCTAGGCTTCAGCTGGCATGACACATGCTTTGTATGCGCAATATGTCAGATCAACCTGGAAGGAAAGACCTTCTACTCCAAGAAGGACAAGCAAGAGCCACGCCTTCTCCCATGTGTGAGCCCTCTCCCCTCTCCCCCACGCACACACTGCTCTTGGCTCTGCCCACTGCTGACTCCTGGCCCAAGCCTGGGGTTCCCTGGATTCTGCCTCACCTCCTCATCACCCCCAAATCCCTCCACCACCCTCACACACCGGTGCTGGCGACACTGGCCCCTGTACACCTCAATGCCTCAATAAACTTGTATCCAGTTGTGAAAAAAAAAAAAAAAAGATAATCTGACATGAAACAGGTTTTATGGTGAGGCTGGCACATTATTTCCCATAAACATGTGCTACGGGAAAAGGTTATAAATATGTACTGGGTTTCAGAGAAAGGTGGTAGATCATTATCAATGTAATAATAAAACATCCCTGTGATAAAGTTAAAAATGCATTACTGCCGTTTACTGAAATTGCAGTATTTGCAAGGGTGCTTTCTAACTCCATGTGAAACACTCTGCGACATGTCAAATGTATGAAGATAAGTCAGGCTAGGGGTCTGATCTCAGGAGAAGGAGGCTGGCCTCTGCCACACATCCCACCAATGCAGCCCAAGGGAGCACCTGTCAGCCAGGTGGTCTTCACTCTGACCCTGCACCCTCTCAATATTTTACTAAAACCAAGTCCACCCAAGACCATCCAGAGATATTTGTCTGAGTTTTTGTCTCTAATGCCAAGTAAGTGGTATGGAGCAAAAATGGTGTGGCTTTTAAAAGTATGTCCAGCCTGTTCCAGCACGGTGCCAACTTGGGTATCAGATGGAGAAGTTTTTCCATCCTCTCCACTGGGAATGCTGCTTTCAAAAACTGTATGGGGTACGTGTGCAATAGATATTGAATGGATCATATGCAAAGCCCTCTGAGGGATGTGAGAGCAACCTTGGTGACATTCATAGACACAATTCTGAGTTACTTTTCTCAAAGTGGCAGTGTCACTTCCTTCCTCAGGAATATGCCTAATGTTCTATTAATGTGAAATCAAATCCACGCTTCTGTTTTGTGTCCAGCACCCTCCCTTGCTTACTCTCTTCCCATCTGGCCCTCATTCTTCTTCACAGTCCTCTGCTTCGGTCACATCTAATGCTCCCTCCCTCCATCTCCTGCCTTTGCTCTTGATTCAATTGTTCAGACTTGGAATCCCAACTTCTCGCCACTAGACCGAGATGACTTTGGAGGAAATAAAACAGAACTTTCTATTTTTCGGGAACCAGAGGTCATTGTGGTCTGGTTCTAGATTCACAGCAATTTTCTAACTTCTCTTTTTACAAGTCTTCTTGCTCTTGCAATACTGTATTTACAATCCTGTGTATCTGGAGCTTCCTTATGTCCTTGGTAAAATATGTAATAGCAATATAACCTTATTGCACACAAAACTCTCTTAAAACCTGTCCATCTCTCTATTCAATGTACAAGGAATCAAGATGGGGTAAACAAAAAACTCAATCTTAATAGCAGTGCTATAAGGGCAAAACAGGGTAAAAATAGATTGCCCCACTAGCAAGGTTGAGATTACTTGCTTTGAAATACACAATTTTGAAAATTAAGGGGATATCCATGTTCTATCATTTAACAACAGGAAGCACAAACTTCTCTAAAATTTCCCATCAAAACATGGTTTCATAGCAACAGTGACTGAAAGATAAGACTTCTGTGATTTCGATTTTACTGTCTATTATGTATTCTTTGTGACTCAGTCTAGATGGGTAAGAAATGTCAACCTGAGACTAAAATTTTTTATGGTGAATGGAAACATCTGAGATAAATCGGTAATTAAAAAGCAACCAATTTATTAAAAGATAGCTGTGTGGACCTATTTAAAGTTCTCCAAGTTTAGGTTTTTAATAGTTTGGTTCAAAATCATTGCAACTGGTAAGAGAGGTCAACATCAGCATTTATAAAAGCTTATGATCCATGAGCAATTGTACCATTAGAAATAAATTTTTTCTTTCCAATAAAAAAGCTACAGCTCGCTCAATTTTTTTTCTCTAGGCTTTAGCAAAAGTAAGTAGAATATATTATTGGCGGTTAGCTTTTAAGACTTCACCTGGTAATTACAGAAGGACAGAAGACACAGGAAACAGGGTGACCTTGATGTCAGTGGTAGTTACCTCAAGGCACCACAGGGGCCCTATACTTGCTGGTATCTATTGGATACTGGGTAGAGGGCATCACCATTAAATCTATTAATAGAACTTGGGGTTCCCATACACACATCTTTGTTAAAACTAATCTTTCTAAAATAGCAGCTTTGGCCAACTAAGGACAGTTTCTCCTTGAAATGATAGGTTCATTCATTTTTACTATTTCCCCACTAAACCTGCTGGATTTGTTAGCGATAGTTTTTCTTAGTACTGCCATCATGTTCAACCATTATTTTCTCTTGCTCATTCTTTTTAGGTTACATTTTTTAATCTTTTATATGGACAACTGCCATTTTCCTCTACTTAGTGGTGCTCGTTCGCTATGTAATATCACTACATTTCTATTGTTGGCTCACAATTATGTCCAACTGTGGCGAGCCATTCCCTTTTAATAGTATAGTGCTGTGGATATCCTAAATTGTGACCACTGTCATTCTCCCCCAGCCCATCCTCTGTACAATAGTCTCACACCAGATATACTAAAGCAGTCTTACTTTACACACATTGATGAGATTTTAAGTTAGGGAAAGTCCTCATGACCCAAAAATATGTTAACAAAATAGTTAGCAAAGTACCAACCCTGAATGCAGAACTTGGGGACTAAGGGTTATTAGGTTGCTGACTGAGACTAGGCTGAGTCTGGAAGATGGGAAGCTGAACCTAAAGATATTCAAATGAAGCCAGGAGACTAAATGCAGTCACCATCAGAGAAAAAATAGACTAGGAAAACACATCTACAGGCATCTCCCCAGCTGAGGACAGCACTTAATAACAGATTTGTTTCTCCTGGTATTTTAATTCCTACTCTATGGTCAGAAGTACACTGCATATACACATAAAAACTCTAAATGGAGGGACATGCAATCTTCATGATTGTATGATTCAGTACTATAAAGCTGTTATTCCTCAAAGTGGTCTGCCATTTGGAAACAAATGTCATTAAGTCCCAATTGTTTGGAAAACCTAAGTTGATTCCAAAATTGCACAGAAAAGGGTGAGAGGTCTTGCTTAAATATCAAAAGTCTATAAAACCACAGAAAATGTAGATGCTTAATGTTAGCCCTGGGGTTAACACTAACAGAAGAGAGTCATCAAACAGAATCCATACACATACAGAAACTTAGTATGACAGAAGCAAGAGCGGCAGGTCAACGGGGAAGTCATTAACTGTTTGTTGACAGAGTTCAGATAGTTGGTTATCTGTTTATGTATAAAAAGTAAATTTGGAATCCTACATCATACCGTATATACACATGTAAGTCAATCTGGATTAAAGATGTAATTGTAAAACAAAGCTTTATTTCTAACTTTTAGGCTATAGAATATCTTCATTATGGACTTTTTGAACAAAATACAAAAAGTGTAAAACACAAGGAAAGGTTAATAAATTCAACCTTTAAGTTTCTGATTAAAATGCACAACCTAGTTCTAATCAAACAGCTACACTAACTTCCAGGTTACAAAAAATACAGAGGCTAGACGACACCATCAAATAATTCCAGAATGTGGAACATTTCTACAAAGCAATTGGATTGAACTTTTCAAAAAGTCAGTGTTATCTTTAAAAGGAGGTACAGGGGTAAGGATGGATAGGTCAGTAGAGAACTTTTCTAGATTAAAAGAATAAAATGATAGAAATAATACAGTGTGGGAAACTTGAGCCTCGGTCTAAAAATTGTATTCTTGAGACAATCACGAAAATTTGAAGATTGACTAGAAGCACAGAAATAGATTAATCTGTTAATCTTAAGTGAGATAATAGTACTTAGTTACACAGACATTTGCTTTTTAGGGAATGCATGGTGAAATCCCCATGCAAGGTGAAGGGTCATGCTACATAATATCCCTGAAATTTGTTTATGAAATTTTAAATCTGGATGGAAGGTACATGGATGTTAATTCTATTTGTATTCATGTGTGTATGAAACTTCCTGTAAAAAAAGTTGGGGTGGGGGATTTTAAAACCTGGGCACTTGCCAGGTCATCAAGGGAAAAGTGAAAGAAGGGAGGGAGCCCAGTGGAACACGGTGGAAGATTATTGGGGTCTTGGTGGTGGGCATGGTATGAAAATATACCTTTGTAAGAGTTTGAATTTCTAATCCCTGAAACAAAGATAATGTAAACCAACTCTTCCTCAATAAACATAACTGCCACAAACTGAAAGATGTTTATAGCATCTAATGTAAAAGTGGTTTAGTATTCACAGTTTCTAAGTCCTTAATATGAGAGAAAAAGACAACATGAAACAATTTTTCAAACATGAAACAAGCTTTTCAAAGAGCAATCAGTAATGAATATAATCTATATGCAAAGATATTCAACCTCATTAGCATTTAGGAAATTCAAACAAGATTTCCACTCTGACCAAAATGGAGTCAGAGGGGCAGGGCTTACCTTCTTCATCCTAAATAAGTAAAAAGCAGTACAAAATATATGCAAGTTTTCCAAAAACCAGACCTGAGCCAGCACAGGACAGTGGCTCTTGAGAGAAGCAAACAAGGAAAGTCCTACCACCGTTCAAGTTTATTACCTGGTTTCCAGGCTGTAGCACTAAAGTAAGGAAAGGAATCCCAAAAATGCCTGAGAGCTTCCCAAAGAGAGAATTCAGAGGAACCAAAGTAAACTGGTAGTAGAGCACTCCTGGTGAGGAGGGTGCTACAAAGGGAGGGCTCCTGATCTACAAAAGTTCCCCCCTACAATCCCCTAGTGATCAACTGAATACTAATCAGTGTGTATACATGAGGAAACCACCAAGGGTGGGAAAGAACTGGAAAAGCAGCAGTATAATTTGGGTGGGCTATATAGAACTCAGAAGAGTACTTGTTTCCATTATGAAGAAATCTCAACATAAACCAGGGAAAGGGGAAATTATTCAGAACACTGCCTCAGTAATGGGTCAAATTAGTTCCAAATTAAAGGCTGTTCTTGTCCTCTCATTAATCTTAAAATCAATCTACAAAAGGATCAAATCTCTTTCCAGAATAGAACATTTAAAGGAATACAAAAAACTCTAGCACTCAACAATGTAAAACCCCGAAATTTCCAGGAATGGAAAGGAAATTACAATTTAATAAGGGAGAATCAATAGAAACAGTTGAGATGACAACAGAATGGTCAAGTACCTTGTAACAGCTATTCTAGCACTTCTAGATGTCAGAAAACAAGCAAGGAAAGTATGAGCGAGCATGCACAGCAAAGACACAGAAGACACAAAAAGACACAAATGTAATATTAAAGATTAAAATATAATGTCTGAGGTGAAAAATATACTGGATGCTATCAACAGACTAGACAGTCTAGGAAAAAGATTAACTAATTTGAAGACAGAGAAATGGAATCCAATTTGGAACACAGAGAGAAAACAACCCAAACACAGCCACCAGTGTACTGTGTAACAGCTTCAAGTGACCTAACAATAAATAATTGGAATCCCAGAAGAAGAAAAGTGAGTGAGCAGAAAGCATTATTGAATAATAGCCAAAAATTTCCAAACTGTCTAAAGCATAAGCCCACAGGTCAATAGTTCTAGTAGACATGGGAAAAACTATTCTAAGTACATCAGACTGGCTTAACAGTGATGGTAAAGAAAACCTTAAGAGCACCCAGGGAAAAACAACACATAACATATAGAACAAAGATGAGAGTAGTCTTCTTGCAGGAAATCAAAAAAGGTAATATCCACTTGCATCTGGGAAAATTAAACATCAGAAATCAAGAAATGTTGGAGATGATGTGACGCAAAGGTGACTTGTGCTGGCAAGGGCTGCAAACTGCCAGAGCCACGCAGAAGACAGTTCTCAGAGCTTGGGAAACTGGAGCTAGCCCCAGCACACACCAAAGCAGCAGCACTCCTACAGGCAGGAAGTCCACAGCAGTACTGGCTGCAACAGTGGAACAGAAACAATCCCCAAATCATCAACAGAAGGGCACACTTTGGCCTATTTATACAATACTTTATAGCAATACAGATAAATGACTCTCAAAACACCTCTAAGTTGAAAAAAGTAAGTCACAGAGGTAAACAAACATTATACCATTTATATAAAATTCAAAAACATACAAAACAACATTTTATTTCGGGATACAAACATGTATTAAAGCTATAACAAGAAGCAATTGGATGACAAATGCAAAATTCAGAACAATAATTACTGAGAACACATAGGGCACATCTAAAATGTAAGTATATTCTGTATCTTAAGATGATTGATGGGTATAGATATTTATTACTTTTTATACTTTATATACAAGTTTGCTTATTTTTGTAGGTATGGTATACTTTTTAAAAAAAGTGGAAAATGAGACTTTAAAAAATGAAGAGAACTTTATGCATAAAAATATTTATGCATAAAAATAAAATTAGTGTAAAAAATTATACAGAGAAAATGTCTGATTCTTTATTGTCTTTCAATGTCCCACATAGTTGGTATTACTCTAGAAGAGCCATAATCCTAGTGTGGAAAAAAAAAAGCAGTTAAAGACTGCTTTGACATAAAACCTGAACATCTGATATTCTTAGACGAGAGTAAATACAGTCGCCACCCATGTCAGATACTTTATATTTCATCTGTATTTAGATTTTTCTTTATCTTTGGATTTCTTGGGACTCCTGCTTCGGTCTCTCTTTTTACTTCTTTCTCGTTCATAGGGATCTGTTTGGTACTTGGACTTGTGGCTAGTACTATAGTGGCTGTCCCTTTCTCGAGATCGGCTTCGACTTCGGTGGTGCTGTCGGTCTCTCTTCTCACTCTTTTGTTTCTCCCAGCAGCTTTCTTCTTCTTCATAGTGACCAAAGCCCATTTCCCTGTAGATATCCTGTCAAAGGAATGGAAAATGAGTTACTATCAGTTCAATCAGTAAGGTAAACATTTTTGTGTGCACTGTTAATAAAATTTATATAAGTTCATCATTAGAAAGCTCCACTTGTACCAAGAATCTTGTAAATTAAAAAAAAAGTTTCAGATAAAGATTTAACCATTTCTCTTATTGGTCTCATTACCTTATATTTACTATTTCAGCTGAACCGAAGGATCAGATCTTAAACCAAAGAACTGAAATTGCCCAACTGAAGTTAGAATAAGTCTTTAGGACAAAATTGCAATGTGCCCTTCTTAACTCCCCCAAAATGTAGTTGTGTCAATGATCTGCAATGAAACAACTAAAATTCCCACAAGGGTCCTATAAAACGTAATTTAAATAGCATAATTGGAAAGGTTTTAGATAAGTCAATCAGTCTAAAAAGAAAATTGATACTGCACTTTATACTTAGTGATTATTTATAAAGTGTTGTTTTATAACAGCCCCTCTCCTAACTTTCAAATTAATTTTCAAATTAAAAACAGATTATGTTTTTATTAAGACCGTTATTTACATTATATACATGTTGCTTTAGAATTCCAATAATGCATTTAATGTTATTTTTAATAATTAATTAGGAGTAGAAAGTTTCCTATAAGGAAGTAGGTGAGTTACAATTATTCTACTTCTGCCTTGTCCTATCCCCAATTAAAATGGGTATATCTCAGCAAGTAGGTAAATCTGAAGACTAGCACCAATACTCATTTAAGAGCTGTATCTTAAGATTCACCTCTCTACAGATTTCACAAGAGAAAGGCAGAATTCTAAGGACTGCACTCCCAACAGTCCCCACTTAATCAACTTAGATGCTATTATAATGGATGGAAATGTTTAAAATCCAGAGTGATGGATACCAAGATAAAGGACCAAGTTTCAAGCAAATGATTAAAACAATTCCATGTGCTCTCTAGATAACAGCACATTACACCTGATATGGAATTTATAATAGAAAATATAACAATTGCTATAATCAGAGTGTTTGTAGAATACATTATAAACTGGCTCATGGTTTCTGCCAATCCCAAGAGCCCTTGTTATTCTGTAAGATTGTGAAGGTAGAAAAATGAGTATTTTGTTTAAACCTTTACCAAATATTTTCTAGCAAAGTACAACATCCCAAGAAAAAAGAACGTCTTGTGCTTCCTGTAGTATATACAAAATATAAGTATTTATGTACTATTCTGTGTACCTAAACAGCTATTTCTGTATTAGTTGAGGCATAACTTTTTAAATGCATAGACTGTTAGCTGGTGTTTAACTCTATAAACTCTTCAGTGCATTATACAAATACACACTTAAATGCTCTGAGTGTTTAATATAACAGAAAGAGATCATACAGTATGTAAAGAACTTGAAAATCTGAAATGTACTGAAACCATAAAACCTCTCTGACTTGGAGTTTTGGAGTTTTCAAAGCTCATAAGCTTTGAAGCATAGCAGCTCTTAGGTTCAAGTGGTCTTTGTTATACAGGAGATGTATCAAACACGAAATAACTCGAGGTTAAATTTATCAGATAAAGTTTCATTAAAAAATTAGGAATTGGGTATCAAAGAATGAGTGGGTTTGGGTTTGAACTGGCTGCAAGAAGGCAAGAAATGTAGACAAAAGCTGAAATGTGGGGATGGCTGAAGTACATGGAGAAAAGGTTAGATGGCTCAGTGAAGCCACACCAGAACAGATACTCTAAGGATGTGCTTTTGAAGTGTAATATTACCCTCACTCTAGAAATAAGAAGATTGAAATACAAGAGCTCTACATAGATTGAAATAATTAATTGATCAGTAATGACACACAACATAAAACTGAAATGGGGATGGTAAAGAAAACAAAAAAACAAATCTACACATGACTCAATCAAAATAAATATTAAAGTTCTAGCTCTTCTACAAAACCATAAAGATCATAATGTGTAAGATCATAATCTTCTTATCCAAGGTGAGAAAAAATTAATTAAACGAGTTTCAAGTTCTTTTCAGTATGAATTTTTAAAAATTTAAGGTTAAAGACAAGAAGACTAAATTAACATATGATCAAAAGAAAAAAGGGCCATTGTGAAGCAACTGACTTAATCAAGCTAAGGACTTACCAGTTGTCAAAATCAGTCTAAGCTAACTAAGAGCTATCTTCACTCAAGTCTCTAGGGCAAAATAAAAGATTTTGATTAAATCACTAAAATTGTATAAAAAGAGCAAAAACAGAGGTTCAAAACATAAGAACAGTAAACACCAATGAAAACCACAGTGAAGGACTTAACAACTAGTGCATATAGTTCTCAGTCAGGCAACCCACAGTTCAGCACCCATTTCCTGTAACAACAGTACAACACAAACCTCAACAGAACCATCTTTGGAATTAAAACATGAGATGGAAAAATCAAACACAGAAGTTTTCAAATAGAACAGTCAGGCTGCTGCTCAGAAAAATCAAAGAACTTGTAGAAATAAAACATTCTTAGGAAACTAGGTTCACCAAGCAAAATACAAATAGGAAAATTTGAGCTACACTTGAAAATTACCTACTAATTGAAAATTCCTTTAATGATTGTATTTCTGAGACTATACTCAAAAGAATTAAAATCAGAATAATAGAAAAAAATGGGGCTTAATGAAATCTTAAATATTGATGCTGCTTTATTTTAAAAGAAAAGTAAAATAGCCATATTATTAAATCAAAGCATAAAATTAAAAACTGCTTTAATATACTCTGACAGAAAAATTTAAAAATTTTTTTAAAGAAATAACATTATTATTGGAACTTAACTATTTTTAGGTGCCAACTGACTTAAAATATATTTTTTATAGCATTCCTCATGATGCTGACTACACGGGAAAGGGAGATTATTTGCTACTGTACAGTTAAAGTAACCAACAGCAGGTGAAAAGAAATTCCTAGAAGGGGGGGAGCCAGAAATCAGTGAATTAATAAGCATCCAGTCTTTATATTTGTTTAGACCTCTTGCTATCTCAAACACGCTAATGTTTATCTCAGGCCTAAATTCACTGAACATGTGCACATCTGCAGATGGAGTAGCTAAAATAACACTTGGGGAGAGGAGCAGGGGCAGGGAAAGGCTAAGAGCTTTTATAGGAGAAATCATACTAAATATTCATAGAAATATGATACAGCAACCATTTAAGAGCTTAGGACAATCTTAGGCTGAAAGAGTACAGAAAGAGGCAATTCTTCCAGTTAGATCATACATACACTATTTGACAAATTATATCAGAATAACAATAGGATTTAATAAAGATAAGAAGAGCAGCTATGCAAAGAGTTTATATCTCTGCTGGATGACAGCAAGGAGCAGGCATATACTATTATCTAGAAAGTAGGAGGCGAGCATATATACAAAAAATATTTGGAAAAATTTAAAAATAATGAATAAACCAAAAACACATAAAATGGTTATCTACGGGTGCGAGGACCCGTAGACAGATAGATAGGGGACAGAAGATAGATTCTCTATAAGCATTGCTTTGCAGATTTTATACTGAATCAAATAATTTTTAAAACTACAAAACAAACATTTTAAAAATTAGTCTTAAACACCAAAAAGAAACAAATGAAATTTGAGTTCTGCAAATGGTCTTACCATAGAAAAACTATTCCAAGTGACGTAGTAACTGGACTACAATAGTAAAGTAATGATAGCCAGCACAGAAAAAGTATATATACAACATGCCTAAGATAAATATTATCTCAATTACAAACAAGAGGAAATTGATTCAGAAAGTTAAATAACCAACTGAGATCACAAGCAGTGTAGAAATTCAAAATAGCTCCTCTACAGCAAATCCTCTAGCTGAGCAATCATACTATCTCTCTTCATCTCTGGTCTTTGTCTGACATTCTCATCATCTCAAACTTCCATCCATCCACTAAAATTTTCCTTGCTCAGCTCACATGGCAAAACAAAAGCGAAGAGCTATAAAGGAGTGTACTTTTTATTAAACTGAGAACCAAAAGGCTTGCTGGAAATTACTTCCTCTATCTACAATCAATTCTTTGGGGGGCGTTTTTACCATCACTGTCTTAGAAAATGTATTGTTCAGGAAAGCTTTTGGAGATTATCAAAAAAAATTTTTTTTGAGACTAGGTCTCACTTTGTTGCCCGGGGGAACTCCAGGCTTACGTTGCCCGGGGTACCATGGACTCAAGAGATCCCCAGCCTCAGCCTCCCAGGTAGCTAGGATTACAGGCATGCGCCATCATGCACAGCTATTTTTTGAGACTAGGTTTCCTTATGTTGCCCCAGGCAGGTCTTGAATCACTGAGGACTCAAGTGATTCCTAGCCTTGGCTTTGCACTTTGTAGGCTGCAATTAAAGGTACGAACCACCGTGCCTGGGCTTGTCAAGTTAATTATTAATGCTGCTATATATTTCACATATTGAATACAGGAGAACATAAATGTCTTACAAGTCCTGAAAGCTCAAGAATTTAGGTGTTATCACACTTAGTGATAAATTTAAATAATAGATGAAAAAATCTTTTAGCATAAGCACATATATTTTTGATGACACTGAGCAAGTACCCACAGGTATGGGAATCAATCATGCTTCACAATGTGGAACTACATATTAAATTACTTAAAAACAATCTTTCATAATTTGCAATACACAAATTCTTGAAAATTAAAGCTCATTATACTAATGAAATCATCTAATTTTAGAGTTTGAAACATACTCATCCCTGTTCAGAACTGTATCCTTGCCTTCTAAATTATATCACTAAGCTATAATTAACAAAAGACAAAAGTATTTCTTTTGTTAAAGCTTAGCCTATGTATAAGCACTGTACCTGGTTAGTATTTTTGATTGGCATATAGTCTTCATCTTCTTTTTCTTCAGAGCAGTGACGGGTTTTCTTCTTGTGCTTTTTACTTGTGTGTGAGTGACTTGATTTTGAATCTTCTGCCTGCTCATCTAGTATAAGATCATATTTTGCACTGTAACAGTTAGTTAAGGACAAATGTGAGAACTGACACGAGTAACACACTAAAACTAAGAATCTAGTAAAAGCATCAAATATACATTATTACCAAATGGTTATATCTGAGTCTTGACACAATCCTATTTCAGAAAAGTGCAGTGCACTATAAAAAGAAAACATAAATTATTTCAACATTTATGAAAATATCTCACCCAAAATAGTACTGAATTCAACAAATACCAGTGTCCTAACGTTCACTGAATGCACATGTGACATTAGTTTTGAATAGGATACTAGAGCCTCATAAATTTGATGCTATTTACAAGAATTACTATCTTTCTGCACTTACAGTATTGGCCTTATTTTTTGCTACCATTTCTAAAGAGCTAACTTTTATACTTTATTTTGTTCTCTTTCTACAAGCTGATTTTTTTTTCAGTACATGGTGATGACTGGGTTAGAAGCCAAAGAAGTTAGGTCCTCACAATCAAGAAAACCATTAAAAAGGAAGAGGGAAAATATTTCACTTTCTACTTCATATCATCAAATTCCATTTTCATTTTTACCCATGAGTGTATAACATTACAGCTAGTACTATAAATTGTATTTATTGTAGTAATAATAAATTGTAGTGCAATGAACTAAAATAAATTACTCATAGTTTGTTTCAAAAAAACCCATAGTATTTAAAATGTTATTTCTCTTTCCCAAATATGGATAGGGCACTCTAAAATTTCAGAGTACTTAGGAGGCATGTTATAGGTACACTAATTTACACAATGTTTAAGTTTAGTATTCCAAAAACAGTAATTACATAAAAAAAAAGTAAATACTTCTTGAGACATTAAAAATGTCTTTTAAAACATAAACAGGTGGGACTACATCAAACTAAAAAGCTTCTGTACAGCAAGGACAACAGAAAAAAACAAAAAGAAGCCCAGCCAAATGGGAAAAAAATTTTTGCCTTCCACAAGAGTGATAAGGGTTCAATAATGAAGATCCACAAGGAACTCACACAACTAAACAAAAGCAAAACAAGAAGCCCAATCAAAAAATGGGGAGAAGAACTAAAAAGACACTTCTCCAAAGAGGAACTACAAATGGCCAACAGGCACATGAATAATTGCTCAATGTCACTAGCAATAAGGGAAATGCAAATCAAAACCACAATGGGATACCACCTTACACAGTAAGAATGGCCCACATCGAAAGAACAGGCAACAACAAGTGCTGGCGAGGATGTGGAGAGAAAGGAAAACTCTCCTACACTGCCAGTGGGAATGTAAACTGGTCCAACCACTATGGAAAGCTGTGTGGAGGACCCTCAAATTAATGAAAATGAAACTGCCATTTGACCTAGCAATTGCTCTCTTGGGAATCTACCCAAAAGAGACTTCAATGTGGGTACAAAGGGACACCTATGCTCGGATGTTTACAGCATTATTTATAATTGTAAGTACTTGGAAGCAACCTAAATGGCCCAAACAAATGACTGGATGAAAAAAATGTGGTATATATACATGATGGAATATTACTCATCAATTAAATATGACAAATTTGATGATTTTATGATAACATGGATGTACTTAGAAGAAATCATATCAGTAGAAACAAATCAAAAAGAAAAAGATAGAAACCAAATGGTTTCACTAATATGTGGGATATAGTGAAAAAATAAACAAAAGCCTTAAGGAAAAGTCAAAACAAGCTAAGCACCAAACTGAAGCACACAACTTTGGGCAGGAGGGAAAGGGGGTGGGGGGGATGATGGGGAAAGGGGGGGGGGTAAATCCCTGGGATTACAATGATGTGAAATTTATATATAAATAAATTAGAAAAAAAATTTTAAAAAATAAACAATGTCTTTTAATACAATTATATAAAAAAATTCAACAAATAACATACAAATAGACCCCTTTTTATATTGCACAGAAGTTGTAAAGATCAATAATTTAAAATTTTTTACACATATTTTACACAATTTTACACATATTTGTATCTATCTAAGAAATTCATATGAAACTGTTAATGTTATGCCCTTGTTATGACAGTACACACACACAAAACTGCCTACCCTTCCTCCTTCAAAGAATTAATCATACTAATTGAGCTCAGATTGTATTTAACCACACTTCAAATCTAACATTTACTACATTGTATTATATTGGAATTAGTTGTCTATCTCTTTGTCTTTTCATCAAATAAGCTATTTTATTCACCTCTGTATCCTGAGTATGCCCTGGAATTTGTGTATCTGATACACATTAGACATTTAACAAGATAATATCTACACTGTTCTGAAAAGCAGTAATAGTATAGTAGGATCATTTTTAATGACAAACTGGGACAATGAAAAGCCTAGGAATAAAAATATATCTAAATATACCATAATAATTTATTATTATTATTATCAGTATTACTACTTTAAAGGAACTTACAGACTATGAACACTTTGCAAAGGTGTTTATAACAAATTAAACTAAAAAAGCTTGAAGTATAATCTATATGCTGATTATAAACTTTATATAACATCAAGGCTTGAAAGGGGCAAGGAGAAATAAAGTATCATTTGTCTAGGTGATAGACATTTGAGTGAATTGTGTGTTTTAATTCAGAAATAAATATTCTCTCTAGCATACTATAATGCCTCAGAATAAATGAAAATGTTCAACTAGTACATTTGCTAAAAATAATTTCAAACTAGTATATATTTTGAGGAAGGATGACAAGGACTAGTAGAGTGGTTTTCAAAAGAAATATTAGCAGAAGGCCAACATGAGGAGTATTTTAGTGGCATGTGAACTAGTAAACACAGGCACTCTTCCCTCAGGACCAGAGGTTCCCATCCTTTCACAACTGGTGCAGCTCTATGCTTTCCTTAGGGATGTCACTTCTACTTAAGAGTCAACAGGAAAATACTGCCCCTTCTGGCTTTCACAGAATGGGTAAATAGAGTTCATCAACCTGTACTGCCTTAGTATTCTTACAATATCTTCCACTTTTTCTCCTTAGCAGCAGGCCACACTGCTTCCAGAGCACTTCTGGACCGCCTCCTTTTTCAGACACAATCCAGCAGTCCTTGCTACTGAGTTATTTTAGTGCGTGCTTTACACATGCTGCTTGCTCTCTCTGTCTAAAAGAGAACTGTTTTTCAAATTGGTGATCATAATCCATTAATGGGGTATAAAATTCATTTAGCAGGTTCACAGCCAACATTTTTTAGTAATATAGATAGAAACTACAGGCCCTAATACAGACATTATTTCAATTATGTGTGCTTGTGATTATACTTGGATTATACTGAATTAAACTATCTCCTTAGGCGAAGATACAAGAAATGTAAGGATAGTCTCTGCTTATGAATTGGAAAAATTAATACTTTCAAAATGATCATACTAAAAAAGCAGTATACAGATTCAATGCAATTCTAACAAAATTCTCAATAACATTTTTCAAAGAAATGGAACAAATATTGTTGAAATTGAAATGAACCACAAAAAAACCCCAAATAGCAAAAGCTCTCCTGACTGTAAGGGGGAAGAATGTGGATACTGCACTCCCAGACTTCAAACAACACTACATAGCCATAATAATAAAACAGCAAGGTACTATAACAAAAATAGACACACAAACGAATGGAATCTAACTGAAAGTCCCCAAATAAAACCACACATATATGGTCAACTAATCTATCACAAAGGAACAAAGAATATATACAGCCTCTTTAATAAATGGTGTTGGAAAAACTGTACTGTACAGCAAAAACATTATTAAAAGAAATAGAAGATGATGTAAAAAAATGGAAAGACATTCCCTTTACATGGATCGGAAAAATCAACATCATCAAAATGGCTATACTACCAAAGGCCATCTATAGATTCAATGCAATTCCAATAAAGATCCCAATGATATATTTTAAAAAGATAGAACAAAAATTACTGAAATTCATATGGAACAACAAAAGACCCCGAATAGCCAAAACCCTATTGACAAACAGAAGAGAGAACGGAGGTATTACTATTCCAGACTTCAAACTGTACTACAAAGCCATAATACTTAAAACAGCATGGTACTGGTACAAAAACAGACAAACAGACCAATGGATCAGAATTGAATATCC
>PVHY01014640.1:0-37970 GCA_004024945.1 Uropsilus gracilis | reverse complement strand
TTTTTTTTTTTTTTTTTTTTTTTTTTTGAGACTAGGTGTCGCTATTTTTGCCTGTGGAACCGCAGGCTCTCGTTGCCCGGGGTACCACGGACTCAAGCCATCCCCAGCCTCAGCTTCCCAGGTAGCTGGGATTACAGGCGTGCGCCACCACGCCCAGCTGTTTTTTTGGAACCAGGTCTCACTACGGGCCCCAGGCGGAACTCGAACCACGATCCCTGGCCCCGGCCGCTTCATAGGCTGAAGCTTACAAGCACGAGCCACCGTGCCCGGCCCTTATTTGGTTATTTTTTATGTACTCTTGTTCCTTGCTCATGTTTATAATTCCAGCTCATATTTCTTTTGACAATTTACCTAATAATTAATTCTTTGGGGAGACGATTGAATGATTGTGGAATAAAATTTAAAAGAATACTTTTTAATGTATTTTTCTTCACATCATTTCAGACCTATTGACTAAATTGATAAAATTAAACCTAAAACAACTTTTAAATTTACTAATTTCATAGTTTACATTTGATATATTTTTTTCTAAAATTTAAGGAAGGGGGTTCAGTTCTGCTAGTTTTTATTCCTGCTGACTCCAGTTTGTGGGGGTTTGTTTCTGAAAGTATTTTATAATTTTATATTGGTTCTGATTAGAAAACTTCATCTATGAAGTCCTGAGAAATCTGGTTTGAGGGTCAAATTTCTCCAGAGAAAATTTCCATTATCTTCTATCAAATACAACAGGGTACCATGAATCCAAGAATTTAAATGAAATACCTTGAGCTTCATAGGGGATATAAATTTGAATTATAACCACATTATGAAAACAGGTTTATAGTTACAAATTTATAGAGGAGTTATTTTCCCCACTTAGAGATTTAAAGCAGATAAAACTTGGGATTTTTTATCCCTTTATGGCAAGCAGATTATCTTTCTGGCCCACTTTTTTTTCTCTTTGATCTTTTTAAAAAAGATTTCATGTAAGGTCCCTATACAACAAAATCCAGACTCCAGAGTCAGCTGTCAAGGAGGCCCTGTTATGCTGTAGGTACTGACGACAGAGAGTATGACCACTGACTGGCTTCCCATCCTTTTGTTCTGGGGTAGGAACGATAGATAGTACATCTTCTTTGGGCTCCACGATGAACATGATCAGGCAAGTGCCAATCTTACCACTTGGGTCCCAGAGCATCATAATCTTCACTTTGATGTCCAGCACACCCTGTCTCAGGTACATGTGGCCTGGGGTTCTGCCGATATAGTAGTTAACAGGTCCCACTGTGGGTCATCAGTCCATTCACAAACTTCATGAATTCAGCTCTCTGTTGCTGGGGTTTCCAGACACAAGACCTCACAACCTTTGGCCCCACTCTCCATGACGAACCACAGCAGGACCTCCATGATGAACACAGCCAGACCTTCTAGGAGTTTGTAGCACAGGAACTCTGCCTCCACAATGGCACACAGACCTCTTGTAGCCTGCTTTTCAGCATAAAGTTCTACACTGTCCTCAGGGAAGTCTAATCTCTTTTGAGCCACCCAGTCAATTCTCCAATCCACCAGTGTTTCCCACCAAGAACATTCTTTGTCCTGGTGCCTCAAATAATGATTTCAGCCTTGGTTGGTATAACACAGACCTCCACTCCAGAGTAGCCATCTTCAGTCAGCTCCTAGGTAAGAAAAGCTTGTTCAGTTCAGCTTGATGATGTCACTTTGAAGTGACAAATTTCTTAGAAATCTGCATTATCATCTTGTCTAAATTTTCCCTTTCAAGTGGCTTTAGCACTCACCTGTCACTCTGGTTTCTTTTTATGCTCCTTTTGGGATCCTGGATATTTCCTTTACTTTCTAGGGAGCCAGGATTTCTAGCTACCTCAGTATGTAATGGTTCATTAGATTAGTCTTTCATGTGTTCAGAAGTACAAAATCCAAGCTCTTTTAATCTTAAAACAACCTTACAAATTAAGCATTAATTCCCATTTTTAAATTGAAAACTGAGGTTCACATAAGACAAGGGTCATATAGTTCTATCAAATAGGAGAGTCTGGAATTAAACCCAATACTTTGTAGCACCGAAGTTTACGGTTGCTTAAAGACTGAACTATATTGTCTTTTAGTATACTCTGCATCGTTTGTACTCTTTCTTCTTTCAGAAGATGTTTATTGTATGTCAATAAACTATAAACTAAAATAACTAAACTAGAAAAAATAACTTCTAAAGTACTCTAAATTGAAAATAAATATTTTGTTTATAAAATGCATTCATTTAATGAGGCTTGATAAACTTTTCTATCAAAGCTCTATAGGTAGGCCAAGGTCCCAGCATTGTATCTGTCAAGTACCATATGGACAAATCTGAATATTTTCCTGAGCACAAATAATAAATTATACCTGAACCAAGATCTTATCATACTTTACCTTCCCTTGACTTTATTTTTTATACCTATCCCCCATGATCCCATCAAATTTTCCGCCAATCTCTCCCTGACCTGTTACTTTCTCTAACGAGTAATAGTAAATATGATTGCATCCCTGCTATCCTTTTGGCAAGCAAATAGTCTTCTTGGACACAGTAGATACAGACCTTATCTGTATAGGTTCTTGATTACAAAGCATGCTGGAGGACATGGACGCTTTAATGAAGTCTGAATATATTACATCTATTGCTTCCCCAGGATCAGCATGACATGCACTCATAGCTGAAAACAGAAATCAGTCTGGCAAACTGGCTCACCACAGGATCATAACGCGGACTCCACACTGATTTTTGCTTTCTCAAGTGCTGGAGAATTGATTGGTTCATAATTCATCCTGATACTTTCTCAAGTATCCAAGTGTCTACAATTATTTAGGTTATTGTTTTTTTCCTTTTTAAAATACACATACACTACTTACCCTTTCTCAGGCTATCGGCATCTTCCTGGAACCTCAAAAATAAGAGCTCTGGGATCTCAAATGAAATTCACTGAAGTTTTAAGTTCCATGAGATGCATATTATCAAGCTTGGCTAAATGCATGCTGTGTTAGATCCTCACTATGTTACTCTACTTACAAGGAATTTGGCCTCTCAACTAAGAGTCTGTCCATGTATATTTAGTCCAGAAAGTACGCATTTACTACTTCATTTATATACACATGGAGACTTTCATTTTTTCCATACCCCTTTGTTCCATGCCTACTGTGGTCATGCCCTGGTGTAGTTACTGACGGTGTGGTGGTAACCCTTTCAGATTACCTCTGCTCTCATGGCAGAAATTATCCAATGCGGCAGTTAAATAAGCAAATGATTTCACATGGCTATAAATGCTATGACGTATGTAAAATAGGTGATAAATACAGAGAGATTATGTTGAGGGAGGAGTTCACTTCAACATCTACGCCATCACTCTTTTTCGTTCCTTTCCTACTTTACCAACCACTTCTTCTCAGTCTTCTATTATGGTTTCCCTTCTTTTTTCCAACCTCCAAAAATGGAAATGCCCCCCAGGCTCATTCCTGGGCTTGTTCTTCACCTACATTCACATCCCACATCTCACTCAATCCCTTGATTTGAAATATTTTTCTGTACTTTATCATTAAAAACAAAGTGTATAGATAGCACTGACATTTAAGAAATGGGTAAGGTAAAATACAAAAATATATCTGTGTTGTCAAGAACTATGAAGGGCTTGAGATTTATTCTACATGCCATCTAACAAATTAGCCTGAAGTTTCAAGGATTCTGGCAGAAAACAAGATTCTTCGGTCTTACATTCCATCTCATATTTCTTTCAAAAATTTAACTCCTAAATGATGGCTTTGGATAAGGGAATGAATGACCGTGGAATCAGGTTAAAACGAAGACTTTCCAATCTATCTTTATTACCATTTCAGATCCATTGTATAAGTTGACAAAATGAAATATAAAACATTTTAAAATAGAGTAACTTTACAATTGGAATTTGATTCTTCTAATAGCTGAAATTTGAGAGGGTCAAATGTTTCCAGAATTGACATACGATACCAGGTGATAATATGATAACTTAAAGAATGCTGGAGCCCAGTAACCTTAGAAATACAGCCTTGGGGGTCTAGAAAAACAGCCGTCTAGGAAAACAACCCATGACTTACTGACTCAGTTTACTGGTATGCCGCCTAGTTTCTCCTTGAATCTTCTTCATTCTACCCTCTGTCACATCAGGCCATGTACTACCACCAATGACAGCCCATCCAGAACACCAGCGTATTTAAAGTGTATATAAACCCTTAGCTCCCTATGAGGGGTTCTCAGCCTTTGGATACAAATCTGCTGAGTCAGTATCTATACTAATAAACCTGCTTTTTGCCAGCCATGGTGTCCTCCTTTCCTTGGTACCACTTTCAGAATCAGTCCTCTTCTCAATACCACCTCTGCTCTCACCCTGCCTATGCCCATCCTAGTTTCCTTTCCATGTATCTCAGTTTTTGTGTTTTTGTTTTTGTTTTTTAAGCAGAAAGAGGTAATTTCATTTACAAGAACAAATGTGAGGAAAGGGTTATAACTGAGAAAAGGAGCAAAACAAAACAAAGTACGACTGCCTGGCTCTCAGGTCAGGGAGGGGCAAGGGAGCCCCTCATGTCTCTCATTTCTATCCTTGCATCCCTTATAGGTGATCAGCTGTTGCTCTTTGGTCATGCTGGGTGCCTGACCATCTCCAATATGCTGGCAGCTTCTTTGAACCAGCCTGGCCTCAACATATGTGACTCTTTTCTTCTAGACCTGCAACTCTTTTCTTCCCACTGCAGTCAACTTGATAAGTTGTGGAATGATAACTCAGAAATGGTGGGGGAAAAATGACCCAAGGAAATTTATGGCAGCAGGTATCCGGGTCTAGAGTCATCAGTTCTTTTTCTTTTACCAGCCTGTCAAAACAAAATTTTGTCCGTGTGTCTTGTTTGTCTTTGTCCCTGATGTTTCCTGTCTCAACTATATTAACAGATCAAAAATTAAGTCATGTAGTTTTTTTAATAAATGCTAAAAGGATACTTACTATGTTATTTATAAGATATATATCTATATATATTTCACATCTATCTATTTATAGTCTTCATCAACCACAGTTCCCAGTTGATAAGCCACCCCCCTTGGAATTTCCTAAGTGTTGAGAGTGCTAAAGGTGTCTCTTGTTATGCTGATAAAATTAACTTCTGGAAAATAACCTGAAGTTGGGGGTTGGTTACCTGAAGTTGGGGGTTGGTTACCTGAAGTTGGGGGAAACCAATTTGAGTAGAGAGTTGGACCTTCCAGTTCCTCTCCATGAAATTGCAGGAAATTGAGTTCATTTGCCAATGGCCAATAGTCAATCATACTTTTGTAATGAAGCCTCCAAAAGGTGAGAATTCATAGAGCTTTCGAGTAGGTGAGCCTGTGAAGATCTGGGGGAGAATAACTTGCTTCTCTAAGACTTGCCTTATGCATCTCTTTCATCCGGCTGTTGATTTGTGTCTTTTAGTATCCTATGTAGTAAAGTGATTTTCTTGTGAATAAATGTGCTTCTTTAGTTCTGTGCCACTGTAGCCAATTTATCAAATCTGAAGTGGGTGTCCTGGGAGCCTCTCATTTATAGCCAGTTGGTCAGAAACAGATAATAATCTGGGTTGTGGCACCTTAAGTCTGACAAGGGAGTAATAAGCACCTCCCATCTGTGGTTGGTCGGAAGCCCTAGTAAATGTGTGTGGCTTGTGACTAGCATTTGCAGTGAAGGGCAGTCTTGGGAGACTGAGAGCCAGATGCTACCTCCAGATAGATGATGGCAGAACTGAACTGAATTCTCAGCCATCCTGCTGGTGTCCAAAAATTGCTTGTGTTACTCACACAATGCTGTTGGAATTAGATCTTAGAACACCAACAACACAGCTTTTAATATAATTTGACATCCATTCTTGTTTTTAAAATCCTTTTATAAAATAGGAAGCAAGGTTAAAGAAGCATAATACATATACATATATGGTGCTATAAACCAATGTTACTTCAACAGTAAAATATTAATAAAATTTTTAAAAACAACATGATAAACCCATATTATTCCCAATGATGAAAGATTCTAAAGATTGATATGGTGTTGGTTGTATAACAATATGAACACTATGAAGTGAGTATCTGAAAATTATTTAAAAGGTAATTCCATTATAGATGTAACATGAAAAAGAGAATGAGGGTATCCCAGGACCCCCAAACCTACACACTAATGGGTTCCACAATCCACCGCATAAAGACAAAACATACTCTCTTAACATGATGCAACCATACGGCTCCACCTGGGGGGGAGAGGACTGAAGGCCAAGCCTGGAGCAGAAGCCTGTTACAGGTGGAGTCCCCTAGGGGATTGGAAGTGTGCAAAGGCGAGAATGAATAGGACCCAGTAAGATATGCCAGGGGCAAGGAAAAATTGGTTGGAGTGGAGACTGATAGAAAATATAAGGGACTACAGAAGCAGCAACCAGGTTAGTGATTCTAGCCCTCACCACACCAATCTTTCAGACTGCCATTGCTAGCCTCCCAGTGACCCGAAGAGGCAGAGACTATTACTGTTTTTTTGTTCAAAATACATGTTCCACTTATTCAGTGGCAGGTAGACACCATCTTAGCCTTTTGTTCAGGATACATGTTCCAAGTCTAGAGTGACAGAAAGATGTCATCTTGGATGCCTCTTTGTTTAGGACTTCTAAACACTGAACAATATCAAGGGTGAGAGAACCAATTACTTGTGGTCTGGTGATTCTTTGTTTTCCCTTGTGTGTTAAATAAATCCCATTATTGTTATGCCTGAACCTGAGTGGTCTTTCAATTGTGTGCAAGGGTGAGGAACTCAGACAGTAACTGGTAAATTATTTGGGCAGTGTCCTTGGCCAAAATCAACCCCAAGACAATAACTCCACCAAAGAATATTATAAAAGAACATTCTTTGCTCTGGCAAAACACAGCTCTTGTTCTTTAAGACGGCCTGCCTGTGTCAACACAAGCATATCTCTTTCCTCTTTCCCCTTCCACAATAAACTTGCCATGTGCTGATGAATGTGAACATCTGCTGAATTCTTTCTCAGAGGAACCCAAGAACCCCATGTACCGAATCCCAATAAATGTGTAAGACCTTCAATAAAAAAAACTTTAAATACAATTAGTGTGCAATAGAGAAGAGAGAAAAAATACAGTTAAAATAATTTCCAGTTAAACACTCAAAGTTGCCCATCTCTTCATAGGTAAATGCCCAGTCAAACAAAGTTGGCCCAAAGCAGGACCACTGAAGTCCAAAAGCTTGCCAAAAGTTTAAGGCATCTTCTGGCAGGGACCCGGAGTAAAGGGTCAGAAAGGGCCAGGCAAGCCTGCAAGGAAAAGAGCAAAATCAAAGTACAAGTCAGGATAAAGGCTGCCATTTTCAACCTTTACATGAATCTCTCACCCACATCTCCATTTTTTTCAGCTGTCTCCTTCCATATTCCCCAAGTCCTTGGGAAAAGGCTAAGCTGAGAAGCAAGTGTGGCTTCTTATTCACATGTTTCTCTTATCCATCTGCCTCCTCCTAGTCCTTTTGTCTTTTTTCCTCTAAGTCCTCCTTTTACTCTCCTTTCTTCCTTAGCCCTTCTCCCCGTCTTTGCCTAGCTTTTCCTAGTTGCTAAGTTTCACCCTTCCTTCCCTGAGGCAGGGAACGTGGAACCTCCCCCCTTTATGTATATTACACTGCTACAAGTATATGTTTTATACACACACACTTGTATATCCAAAGGTCAGCATCAGGCTTAATGGGAAAATAGTGAAAGCATTTTCATTTGAGCTGGAATAAGAAAAGGATGTTCACTATTAACTACTATTCTTTAACTATAATCTGTAGATACTAGCCAATTTAATTAGGGGAAAAATGAGTTAAAGGTATAAGATTGGAAATCACTTTCCAATCAGAAGAGAGTAAACATATTGCTATTTACATTTGATATAATTGTATATCTATAAAATAGAATAAAAAAGTAAAAGCTAGAAAATAAAATAAACTGAAACATTATCAAAATAAGATACTCTAACAAAAGTTATAGATATAAAATTAATACATAGAAATATAAACAGATTAATATATAGCCTTCATATATACAAGCAGAAGTACTGTTGAAAGAAAAGAACCAACTATTATGGCAAAAGTTACAAAAGATAAATTATATGACATATACTTAAAATATTTTTATGATATACATGAAGATTTTTACATTCTCAGGAGACACAGAAAAAATTTATAAATAGAAAGAAATAGCAAAGTTTCACATAGGAAGAATCAGCATCATAGAAAAGGTTCAACTTTCCCTAAATAAATACATAACTTCATTACAATAATTTAAAAATGTTAACAGTATTTCTTCTGAAAATAGATGAACTGTTTCTAGAGTTCATGTGAGCAAAAAAAGAATAATTAGGCGTAGACAATAATTATCTTTAAATAATAAATAAAAAGGAACTAAATTTATAAAATATTAAAACTTGTTTCAAAGTTATAGTTATGACTATGTGATGACGATGCACGAATAGACAGATTACTTCAAAACAAAAGGCTCAGGCCAGGCATTGTGGCACATGCCTGTAAGCGGCAGCTTAGGAAGCCATGGCCAGGGCCAGTGATCACAGTTCAAATCCCACCGGGGGCACGTAGCAAAACCTAGTCCCAAAAAAATATAGCTGGGTGTGGTGGCACGTACCTGTAATCCCAGCTACCTGGGAAGCTGAGGCTGGGGATCGTTTGAGTCCATGGTACCCTGGGCAGCATGAGCCTGCGGTTCCACGGACAAAAACAGGGAGACCTAGTCTCCAAAAAAAAAAAAGTTCAGAAATAAAGCAATTACCAAGAAATTTAGTATATGTTAGCAGTTAGTAGTTGAAGCAATGTGATATTCAAAAATTATTTTGCAACTACAGGTGAGCATATGGTGATGCCATGCCCCTCACCTATCACAAAAAGAGATTCAAGATTTAAATGCAAAAAACAGAACCATAAATGTGATAGAAAGAACCATACAAGCACTCTTTTAGTGTAAGTTGATCTGAAACCCAGAGTCATAAGATAAACAGAAAATTGAAAAAAAATATTGCATTTCATATATATATAAGGCTTCTAGGAATCAAAAATAAAATACTAAAAACATAATAAATCAATAATTTGTATGATGTGGAGGAACAGGTTATATCAAACATTGCTGGGAGGAATTGCAAATTGGTATTGTTTCAGGGTGAGAGTAACCCAGGACTCCCATCCACCACATCAAAACATAGGCTAGTGTGTAGGACCTTTAATGGAGAGGAACTTTAATACAACTAGTTTTCAATGAAGAGAAGGGAAAGAGAAAGAATACGATTTCCAAAATCAAACAACCAAAGTTACCCATCCCCTCGTGGGTAAATGCCCAGCCAAACAGGATTAGCCCAAAGCAGGTCCCAGGTTACCCCTCACCCTCTAACACCAATTTGCAATTCCACCCAGCAATGATAACCTCTTCCTCCACATCTTGCAAATTATTGATGTATCATTTTTTCAGTAATTTTGATATCTAGAAGCCCTTTATATATATGAATTACAATCATTTTTTCAATCTGTTGTTTGTCTTATGGCTCTGGGTTTTGCATCAACTTACACTACACTGCACTATAAAAGAGTGCTTGTATGGTTCCTTCTATTAAGTCTATGATTCTATCAGCCCAAAGCTGAGGCCTGAAAACATAACACAAGTCTAAGGCACCTTATGGTGGGGACCCGCAGGAAAAGGACAGACAGAGCCAGGCAAGTCTGGGAGGAAAGGAGCAAAATCAAATCAAAATAAAGGCTGCCTTTGTCAGTCCCCCCATGGGTCTCTCACCCATGTCTGTTTCAAGTAGCATCTTCATGTCCTCCAGTCCCTGGTACCAGTCCAAGGCTGAGATGCAAACACAGCTTCTTCACATGTTTCTCCACTCCATGTGCCTTCTCCAGGTCTCCTCCTTGCTCTCCTTCTCCTTCTTCCTTTCTGTTCAGCTCCACTTTTCCTTGGATAGAGCAAGGAGCATGGAACTTAACCTTTCCCTGGGGACCACGCAGTTATAACAGAATATGTTGGAGGGAAAAAAGCAATGCCTGTCAAAATTACAAATACACTCATCAACTCCACTTTTAGGAATTTATCCTACAGGTATAGTCACACATGGGTGAATTAGCAAATGTAATATTCCTTATAACAATAAGAATTTAGAAAAACCTGAGCATCCATCATAGGGAAGAGGTTAAATAAAATTATGGTACCTGCATATAATGAGACTCTGCAGCCATCAAAAAGAGTGGGTTACCTGTCTAAGTACTAATATGAAGTGATACATGACAAAATATAATGTTAAGGGGGAAAAAACAAAGTAGTGAACACTATATCTCCTGCACTATTATTTGTGAAATGTGTTTTCTTGCATAAGAAAAAAGTCTCTGAAAAGATATATAAAAAATACATAGAATGTGTTGCTTCTGAGGAGGAAATTCAGGTAGCTAGGGGTAGAAAAGGAGCTTTCACATAGTTCCCCAGAGGAGCATAATTGCATTTCTGCCATCTCTGCACCCAGCTGGGGCTATCATTTTGTTTAAAGGGCCAGATAAGGATGGGAGGCCTAGGAAATCTTTTAACTACAGAATGTCAGTGTCTTATTACCTGTTGGAAAAAACTATACAGAATTTTTTTTAATTTTTATTAAATAATTTATTTACATATAAATTTCATATTCTTGTAATCACTGGGGTTCTCCCCCCCCAACCTCCTCCTTGACCGTTCCCACCCTCTCCCACCCCACCTTGAGTTGTATATTTCAATTTGGTTGTTAACTTGTTTTGACTTTTTCTCCTGGCTTTTTATTTTTCCTATGTCCCATGTAATAGTGAAACCATTTGGTTTCTGTCTTTTTCTTTTTTTCTTTTTTAAATTTGCATATATATGTATCTCTATATTTATATTACGTTGTTCCATTATGAAAGTGAAGGGCTTTCCCACTTCACTAACACTTGTTAACCATCCTGATCTTTTGTGATCTACAACTCCCCCACCTTCTTCCCCCTCCTCCTCTCTCCCTCCGTTGTTTAGTCCCATTGGTTCTTTTCATTCTTTCTTATTCATTTGTTTTCCCCTATATCCATCATATAAGTAAGACCATCCTATACTTCTCTTTTTCTTTTTTTACTTATTTCTGCTAATATGAGTCTTTCTAGTTCCATCCAGGTTGTTGTGAATGACATGTGTTTGTCCTCCTAGATTGATGCGTAGTATTCCATTGTGTATATGTACCACTTTTTTTTAGCCAATCATCTGTTTGGGGGCATTTAGTTTGTTTCCAAATCTTGGCAATTGTAAACAGAGCTGCAATGAAATGCACGTACAGGTGTCCTTTTGAATTAATGTTTTCATGTCCTCTGGGTAGATTCCTAGTAGTGGGATTGCTGGGTCGAATGCTAAGTCCACTTTCAATTGTTTGAGGGTCCTCCACACAGTCTTCCATAGTGGCTGGACCAGTTTGCACTCCCACCAGCAGTGTGAGAGAGTTCCTTTTTCCCCACAGCTGCACCAACATTTGTTGTTGTTTGTTTTATTTATATGGGCCATTCGTACTGGTGTAAGAGGGTATCTCAGTGGGGTTTTAATTTGCATTTCCCTGATTATTAGTAACGTGGAGCATTTTTTCATATGCCTATTAGCCATTTGTATCTCCTCTTTGGTGAAGTGTCTTTTTAGTTCTTCTCCCCATTTTTTGATTGGGTTTTTTGCTTTGTTTTTGTTAAGCTGTAGGAGCTCTTTGTGGATCCTTGTTATCAGACCCTTGTCCCTTGTCTGGAGGGCAAAAATTTTCTCCCACTTCTTTTTGTTTTGTTTATTGTCTCTTTTGCTGAAACAGAAACTTTTTAGTTTGATATAGTCCCAGCTGTTTATGTTTTCCTTCATTATTTAGCCAGCCATAGTTGTTTCCCCAAATGGATTTCTGAGGTGAAATTCATGAAGGGTTTTGCCCAGGTTTTCTTCTATGTATTTTATGGTTGCAGGTCTCACTTCCAGGCCCTTTATTCATTTTGAGTTAATTTTTGTACAGAGTGTGAGGTTGTTGTCCTGGTCCATTTTTTTACAGGTTTTGATCCAGTTTTCCCAGCACCATTTACTGAAGAGGTCATCCTTGTTCCAGGGTATGTTTTTTGCCCCTTTGTCAAAGATTAGTTGACCGTATATGTGTGGTTTTATTTCTGGGTATTTGATTCTGATCCATTTGTCTCTTTGTCTGTTTTTGTACCAGTACCATGCTGTTTTAAGTATTATGAATTTGTAGTATAGCTTGAAGTCTAGAGTAGTAATACCTCCGTTCTCTCTTCTGTTTGTCAAAAGGGTTTTGGCTATTCAGGGTCCTTTGTTGTTCCGTATGAATTTCAGTAATTTTTGTGCTATCTCTTTAAAATATGTCATTGGGATCCTTATTGGAATTGCATTGAATCTGTAGATTGCCATTGGTAGTATGGCCATTTTGATAATGTTGATTTTTCCAATCCATGAACAGGAATGTCTTTCCATTTTTTAATATTATCTTCTATTTCTTTTAAGAATGTTTTATAGTTTTCTTTGTATAGGTCTTTTACATCTTTTGTTAGGTTAATTCCCAAGTATTTGATTTTCTTTGGTGCAATGGTAAATGGGTTTTTTTTTTAATTTCTTCTTCTTCTGATTGATTCTTTGCATATATGAATCCTGTTGATTTTTGTGTGTTGATTTTGTATCGAGCTACTTACTGAACTGGTTTATTATTTCAATCAGCTTTTCTGTTGATTTTTCTGGGTTCTCTACATAGAGTATCATATCATGCGCATATAATGATAACTTTATTTCTTCATTCCCTATTCAGATTCCTTTTATGTCTTTCTCTTGCCCTATTGCCCTAGCTAGGACTTCCAGAACTATATTGAAAAGGAGTGGAGAGAGTGGGCATCCTTGCCTGGTTCTAGACCTTAATTGAAATGGTTTCAGTTTTTCCCCATTGAGGATGATATTTGCTGTGGGTCTGTCGTATATAGCTTTTATTATGTTGAGGTATGTTCCTTTTATACCAATTTTTTCCAGGGCTTTCATCATGAAAGGATGCTGAACTTTATTGAATGCCTTTTCTGCATCTATTGATATGATCATATGGTTTTGTTTTTCTCTTTGTTGATATGGTGGATTATGTTGATTGGTTTTCGGATATTGAACCATCCCTGTGCCCCTGGGATGAATCCTACTTGGTCATGCTGGGTGATCCTTTTATGCAATGCTGTATTCGGTTTGCCAGAATTTTGTTTAGAATTTTTGCATCTGTGTTCATTAGGAAGATTAGTCTATAGTTCTCTTTCTTTGCACTATCTTTATTTGGTTTTGGAATTAGTGTAATGTTTGCTTCATAGAAGGTATTTGGTAGCTTTCCTTCTTTCTCAATTTTTTGAAAGAGTTTTAACAATTCTGGTGTTAGTTCCTCTTTGAATGTTTGGTAGAATTCATTTGTGAAACCATCTGGACCTGGGGTCTTGTTTTTAGGGAGAGTTCTGATGACTGCCTCAATTTCACTGCTTGTGATTGACCTGTTTAAGTTTTCTATTTCTTATTTGTTCAATTTTGGATGACTGTATTGTTCTAGGAATTTGTGCATCTCTTCCAGGTTGCTGTATTTGTTTGCGTATAGATGTTCATAGTAGTCTCTAATTATCTTTTGGATTTCTGCTGGGTTTGTTGTAATATCTCCCTTTTCATTTATGATCCTTTTTATTTTGGTTTTCTCTCTTCTTTTCTTTGTAAGCCTTGCCAGGAGGTTGTCAATTTTATTTATTTTTTCAAAGAACCAGTGTTTGGTTTTAAAACTATACAGATTTTAATTTAAAAAGTATATCCCCAAATTGCCTATGTCTTTCTATCTCCATTCCATCTCCATTCCACCTTTTTAAAAAAATTTTTACTTTGTAATTTTTGTACAATTTTTGTACACTTTTGAATGGTTGTTGTTCCCCTTAGGTTTGGCCCTCCCTTTCATATAGTGACCCTAATCCCCACTCTTCATCCCCTTATCCCCTTTCCCACTCCAGTCACTCCAACTCCTCACTCTGCAAGTCACTGGCCCATGTTTGGCTCGCTGGTATTTTCTTTTTCTGGAACAATGTCCTTTATTCCTGGGTGTGGACTTCCACTCTTGGACAGCAATGGAGAAGACTGCTTGAATCTCCAGGAGTAACTAAGAGAGATTGTCAGGCTGAGCACATCAGGAACTTGTTATAGGGCAAATACGTGGTGCAGTTCTCCAGTATCCTTTCTGGTGTCTGTCACGTGGTGCTGCTTGTGTGCCATATAGTTCTGATATCTTGGTTTGGGAGCCCAACTCCCAGCTGCTGACAGTGGAGGTGTTCCCTGACGGAGACAAACTTCCCCAGGTGGTTGTGGTCTAGCTCCTCTCCTTTCTCATGTTAGCAGTTCTGCCATGGGGCCAGAGCCTCAACTCTGTGGCTTTCTTCCCCCATTGATTGGTAAAGTAGGGAGCCTCATTCATGTTGCACAAAATTGTGGACCAGGGACTTGGTTCCCCAGTCCCAGAGATGATGATTGTAGAAATCTGTGACAGGTCACCACAGTCACTGGTCTCATGTTCTTGTCTCAGTGGTTCTGAATGCGCTGTTTGGGTCCAACCCAAGTGGTAGGTGTATCCAGGGCCATTATTACTTCAGTTATTACATCATTACTTCAGTTCTTCTCCGCTATGTCTGCAGCTGGACAGACTGGCTTTTTTCATTCTTATTGCGGGTTTGATTGAGGTGGGAGTAAATCAGAGGGTGGACCCTCCGCCCAGCCCATGCCCTAGCAGAGGTACCCAGCTCCCACCTCCTACCCACATGGAGGCAGAAGCCAGCTCCCCCAAGACCCTAAAATCCCAAGACCCCAGTCATTGCCACTTTTTAAAATAACTTAGTGACTTAGAAAGAACTCTCCCACCATGTGCTTTCCCACCAACATACTCAATAATAAAAGTCCTGAAGGTAACGAACACTTTGTGATTGTACATTTAGTTTTGTTCCATTCATTTATTCATTCCTTATGGTCACTTGTTACCTTGTCCTATGAAAACAGGAAATTCTTAATGATGGATTCATCACTGTACACCCAGCACTGGGTTTACAGTGTCTGGCACAACCAATGTTTGTCAAATGAAATCAAAGAATGAGATTGTCTCACATTGATATTCTTCTCTTTGGGTGGATGAGGACAGACATCATTGCCCTTATTTTCTAGATGAAGAAATTAAGAATCAGGATTTGTCCGAGGCCTCACAGCTGGTCACGTGGCAAAGTTGAGATGTCTGCTCCCATTCCAGGGTTCTTGACACCAGTGGGTCTAAAACCAGTATGGTTTCAAATGGTAGTACACAGTAGCGTTGTCAAGGAATATGAAAAAGTGATTTTGGAATCACTAACATAAAGGCAATGGAGGTGGCATTCTTGCCAGCTGAACAGAATCCAGGAAATCTGAACATCTCACCTTCTGATTACTTCAACACACCTCACTTTGTTACAGGTCACTAAGCATTAAAAAATTATCCGTAAACCACTTTGTCCCAGGTAGTAATTTAGTCCACCAAGAAGTTCACCTTTGGCTCCACAGAGCTGCATTCAAAATTTCTATTGCAAGACTCCAATCTTGTAATTTACTTCCCTAAGACAATTTTCTCAGTTGTTTCAGGGCATTTGTGAGTAACAAATTAACAATTGTTCAACATACACTGGCTAGAAGCAGGGTGGAAGAGGTTGTCTGCTTTGTTGAAAGGAAGATACAAAAGAATAGGGAAAGATACAAAAGAATAGTTTATCTTCAGCAGATAACCAAGCTGATTTTTCTTCTTAAGAGTGCCAACACCCCCTTCTAGCCAAAAGCACCCTCAGGTCACACTCCAAGTGCTACTCTGGAAAGAAGACAATCTTGAGATAGAAACAAATGTAGCTAGAGTAATTATTTTCTATGTAGCTATGGGCAAGTCACATGTTCTCTGACACCCAGTTTTCTTATCCATAAAATAGGAATAATACTCAAATTTCAGGGTAGTGCCAAGCCCTTAAGTATTCAGTAATGATGATTATTATTCTAACGGGGTGCTGTTTCTAGCCCAGGCCCTCAGCCAGATTCTCTTCTGTGAAGCATCCTGAAACTGAAACAATGTATGCACAAAGAGCAAATAAACAGATTCAGGAACATGGAATCACAGAATACATAATCGTTTTCTTAGGTTTCTTTCATTCAGCATAATATTTTGAAATTCATCCATGTCTTAAGGAAAGCAGCAGTGGACAATTTCCATTGTATTACTATACCAGAGTTTATTCAGTCATCCCATTGATGGCTATCTAGACTTTCCAGTTTTTGCTTATTATGAATACAGCTGCTAAGAATATTCTAGTATAATATTTAATTTTTGTATTGTGAAAGGGTTTCTATCTAAAATGGAACTGGAGGATATGAAATGGAGAATATCACACATATATCTTTACAACAGATTTTAGGAACTGAGAGAAAAATTTCCTATAAATGTTTAATTTATAAGCCCAAAAGGTATTTCTTGATCAGTAAACATTCTCTAAGAATCTCTCCCACTCTCAAGTCAATGAATTTAAATACTTGAACTCTTATTGAACGTCCCTCTTTTCTACACTTTGCCTATAAATACTACTTATCCCAAAACCTTCAGCCATCTTTTCTGTAGCTTGCTAAAGCATATACTTCCTGAATCGCAATTCCTCTGCTATTCCCCAGTAAACTGAATTTCTGGTAATTCCAGCTTGACTCTGTAGGGGTGTAAAGAAAATCTTTCCATATACCCCTCTAAGTTCTTCTAGCCTGGCAAATAGTCAAACAAGCATCAAACAGATTGCTAAGAGGAGAAAACCCAAAGAAGTTTAATAATAACATGTATACCTCCTAGATACAAGGCAGAGACCCAGCAGGACTGAGTTGCTCATTCACATGACTTCAGAAGCTTGTCTTAAATAGCTTAGCAAAGACAAGACTTGGGGAAAAAGAAAAGGAAGGCCATTTAGGAAGGTTACCAGGGAAGGCACTGTAGACAATGATATGCTGAGTTAATTTCTGCCTTCTCCATGGAAAAGGAGTAAAGAGATTAGGTCTTGAGGTACAAGCCATTACACCACTTTCATGTAAGTATCTTTTTCAAAAGCAACCTCCACTCAGCTTTCAGAGCATGACCTTAGGATCAACCTTTTGCCAAAGACTTATTTTGAAGCAGCAGAGCTTTGTTCCCCTGTACCTCGATTTGCCTCTTTATTTAGGCTAACTCTATAAATGTGCTTTTTTATTTCTTTTCTATAAGTACCCAAGAGTGGAACTGCTAGGTCCAAGGGAAGGTGCACATTTAATTTTTGAGAGAACAGTAAAATCTTTCTGTAAAGCGGTGCACCATTTCCCTCTCCTATCAACAATGTATGGGAACTCCAGTTGCTGCACATCTTCCACAGCTGGAAACAGGGTTTCAAACCCAACCATTGTATAGAAGGTTGCTGAAGTCAGATCCCTTCCCTTGCTTCTAAATGTCAATCTTGTCACTTGATTTTGTTGTTGTTGTTGTTTTGCTTTTAAAATTATATATATTTTTTTTTTTTCACATCTTTGTATTCCCTGGGTTTCACCCACCACTTTTCCTCCCTAACCACTCCCACCCATCCTCCCCATCCCCCCATTGTGTACTTTAGTTTGGTTGTTAGCTTGTTTTGACTTTTCCTCCTTGGCTTTTGTTTGTTTTTCCATGTTCTATAGATTAGTAAAACCATTTGGATTTTTTCTTTCTGATTTGTTCCTGCTAATATGATTTCTTCTAGGTTCATCCATGTTATCTCAAATTCATCAAGTCTATCATTTGTAATTAATGAGTAATATTCCATTGTGTATATATACTGTATGTTTTTCATCCATTCACTTGTTTTGGGACATTTGGGTTATTTCTATGTTGTTGCAATTATAAATAATGCTGCAATAATATACAAGTACAGGTTCCTCTGTATAAGTATTGAAGTCTCCTTTGGGTAGATTCCCAGAAGAGCCATTGCTGGGTCAAATGGTAGTTCCATTTTCATTATTTTGAGGGTCCTGCTTTCCACAGTGGCTGGACCAGTTTACATTCCCACTAGCAGTGTAAGAGTGTTCCTTTCTCTCTGCATCCCTGCCAGCACTTGTCTGTTTTTTGGATGTGGGCTATTCTTACTGGTGTAAAGTGGTATCTCATTGTGGTTCTGATTTGCATTTCCCTGATTGCTGTCACTTGAATTTTTAAGGCTTTTTGTGAGTGAACTCATCTTTAATCTCTTGTAGGCTTTGAAAATAGGTACCCTTAGCCGGGCATGGTGGCACATGCCTGTAAATGGCAGCCTAGGAAGCCGCAGCAAGGATTGGGGATCACGGTTCAAGTCCCACACGGGGCAACATAGTGAGACCTAGTTCCAAAAAGCTAGCTGAGTGTGGTGGCACACGCCTGTAATCCAGCTACCTGGAAAGCTGAGACTGGGGATTCCTTGAGTCTGTGGTACCCCGGGCAACATGAGTCTATGGTTCCACGGGCAAAAATAGCAAGATCTAGTCTCAAAAAAAAAAAAAAAAAAAGAATATAAGTACCGTCCAACCAGAGAAGAAGAACTAACCAAGATGAACTGAGATTAACTTCTGAAAATAAACAGAAGATTCATGGAAGCACAGATTAACAAAACTTTCAGAATCACTGAGACTGAAATTATTTGATAGATTTATTTTAAATATAATTATCTGAATAGAAATTTATTTAACTTTTATTTGCTCATTTAACCCAACACTGCAAGATCTCTAGATACTGCCGCCTACTGTTAACTAAATTCCATTTTTCAGAAGCCCTCTCACATTTATGAAATCTATTGCAAAGGACTGTCACTGGGGATAGGCCTGGGTTCTTTTTGTCTGTCACTACCTAAAACCAATAAACAGAGACAGAATGAATCTATAAGAGCCTTTATTTTTCAGATCACTGGCCATTGATCTGAAAGAACAGTGAGAATAGCACCCTGAATAGACCATTCTGGCATTTCATCTCAACCTGGCTTTTTTTATAATGAATTAAACAAAAACAGTCATAAGCAAACAGCCCTTCAGAATAGTCTATTACAAGAGCCAGGAGCAGTGGTGCGCACCTTTAATCCCAGCCTAGGACAGGTGGCTGAGATTGGGAATCACTTGAGTCTGCAGGTTCGAGACTTGCCCGGGGCAACGTAGTGAGACCTTGTCTCCAAAAATAGCTGGGTGTGGTGGCATGTGCCTGTAATCCCATTACCTGGGAGGCTGAGGCTGGGGATCACTTGAGTTCAAGGTACCCTGGGCAATAAGCGTCTCCAGGTCCCCAGGAAACATAGTGAGACCTAGTGTCTGAAAAAAAAAAAAAAGCTGATGTTCCTGGTATTTGCATGTTCAGTCCCTTGAATATGTTAGCTTCCCAGTTATCTTAACCCTGTCACATCTAATGGTGTTAGTGTCCCACACTCATTTGAGCATCATTGGCTCAAGAATCTCAGTTTACAATAAGGGTTTTAGTTTAAAGAACACAGACCACAGGTCATACAATGTATGCAGCCTGTGCGCTGTGTGAGTATGCAGATTCTTATACTGACTACAGTGCCTTCCCTTCCTTCCTAGCACCCTATCAGGATGAGTAGAAATGCCCATAACCGGCAAAAGATCTTAAAAGACACTTCTCAAAAAAAAGAAATACAAATGGCCAATAGGCATATGACAAAATGCTCAACATCACTTATAATCAGGGAACTGCAAATCAAAACTACAATGAGATACCAACTCATACCAGTATGAATGGCCCATATCAAAAACAAAACAAAACAGGCAACAAGTGCTGGCATAGATATGAAGAAAAAGAAACACTTTCACACTGCTGGTGGGAATGCACATGGTCCAGACACTATGGAAAGTTGTGTGGAGGACCCTCAAACTACTGAAATGGAACTACCATTCGATCCAGCAATTCTACTTCTGGGAATCTACCCAAAGGACACAAAAACACTAATTCAAAAATCTGTTTATTGCAACACTATTTACAACAGTCAGCATATGGAAATAACTCACATGCCCCAAAACAGACAAATGGATCAGAAAGTCATGGTCTATTTACACAACAGAATATTATTCAGCAATCAAAAAGACAAGCATATCATTTGCAAGAACATGGACGGCGCTAGAAGGAATCATGCTAGCAGAACTAAGCCAGAAAGAAAAAGAGAAATACCGGATGGTCTCACTTATATGTGGGATATAGGAAAAACAAACAAGGACAAGAAAAAATTAAAACTAGCAAACTAATAACAGAACTAAAGTATATAGCAAGGGAGGAGGGAGGGAAGGGGGTGAGATCAGGGCATGGATGAGCACAAGGGATCAGGATGAGGGTTCACAGGTGGCAAGGTGATAGGAGAACTTCAGGGTCTACAACAATGTAAAAAAAAAATATATATATATATATATATGTCAATCGATTTTAAAAAAAGAAATGCCCTTAACCCATAAGCTTAATTTTGCCACATTGGTTAGACTCAAGGCCTGATGCTATATGTGTGGGCCTAACAATTTTTATTTTTAACAAACCTCATGCCAGTTTTCTGAAGATCTCAGACCACAATTTGGGAAAAACTTATTTCATGTAACCATTTTTCTTCAAAAAAAAAAAAAGTTATAGATGACAGAGCATTAGCACTTAAGAATCATTATAACAAATAAAACCTATTTCCTGCATTTTATTATTCTTGGAATCTCTTAGGTCCAGTTGTTTTGAGGGAGAAAAAAATAATATATTTAAAAATCTCTTTGTAAATTTCATTGCATAGCTTGTCCCTTTCAAGTTGTTCTTTGCTTTCTGAATATCATACAGAGAGTAATTTCCAAGAGGATGTGGTACTCAGGGCCTAGGACAGCATAGAAGTTTTCTAGAATCTGGTCCTTCCTCAAGACTGATACCCATGCACCTACCATAAGACTCTATTTCTCATCTCAATAATGAAAATACATTTTAAATTCTCCTTTAGAGTTTCTGCTCTAGGAAATACCATGATTTCAAACTGTAATTATGTGACAAAAGGGTACCTAAGGACCCCAAATTGTTAAGATGTGTGCATGTTCTAAAAAAGTCTGGTTACATGTGCACCCCAAAACAGTGAAAGCATACTTTTGGTGTGAAAGATCTTTAACTGATAAGAGAGAAAAAGTATTTTCAATAACAGGTCCCTAGCAAACCTCTAAAAATTACCCATCCCCATCACAAGCAAGTGCCCAGCCAAACAAGCTCAGTTCAAAGCAGAGTGACTGAGACCTAAAATTTGCCACAAGTTTAAGAGTGAAACCATGAAAACAGAGCTAAGCAAGTTCCAGAGAGTTGTTACAGAAGGAGAGACCCAAAATTCAAAATGTACCATATAATCATCCATAAGGTCAACTTTAGGACTTCCATTGTCTCTACCAAGGATAAGGAAGAGCCTTGCCACGTGTCTTCCACCCCTATTGTCCCTGTTCCATGTGCCTCTCCTCCTCCTCCTTCGTTCCACTTTCAATGTATGTGTCCACCTTGCTCCTTCCCAGCTGCACCCCATTCAGCAAAGCATGCTGGGAATCACAATCCAAAACAACTGCTTGGAAGTGGATGTGGGTAAATAATATCTATTCACTGCACTGTGATACTCCTCCCCATTTCTCAGAGATTCATCTGTAACAAAACATGATATAAGGCAAAGATGAATCAGCTAACTGGAATAAATTTGTCCCAATACACACTCTTAGCCACTGAAAGCTTCCCATTTCTTTAAGGTTTCAGCTAGTAATATGGCAAGGAATGGGTCCACATATGCCATCCTCATCTACCCAAGGCAAGTTTGACTTAATACTTTGGAGTTTTAATGTTATGATTGCTTGTAAATTCAAAAAATAGTTACTAGTAAACAGATAAACATTCCTTTAGTCTTTGTTGGAAGAGTTGAAACATAACTGCTGTTTAAGAGCTGAGTTAATGTATTTGACTTAAAACACGAGAAAAAGATGAGTAAATGACAGCATATATACGAAATGTACCATTGTTTCCTTGTGACAGTTTGGAGGGAGACTCATTCTTGATTGTACCAATGAATGATAGTCCCTGGGTGATATATCCAGTGATGTCTGCAGTCACCACACAGCTGCTCCATTGTGTTAACAATGAACTTGGCTCCATTTGCTTGCTTTATTCTGCTGTAGAACATAAAATATATTACATGATTATTAGGTATCCTTCAAATGAAAAAAACACATGCTTTCCCAAAAAGTGTGCTGTAAATTAAATTTGGATTAAATTAATCCGGCTTACCCATGACTTCTATTATAGAATCAGAAATACATACAGGAGTGGGAAAATTGTTCCTTGGATGTAGCACATTTATACTTAATAATGTAGCAGTCCCTGTAATGAGACATATTCAAAGGAAAAACAATAACTCTCTGATAAAATATTAACAATAATGCATCTGTACTGCATATAAGTCACATTATTTTGAAACTGCTGCAAGTAGAACTATAAACATATGCCAAATTTTAGAAGCCTGATCATCTATTTCATGTGTGGTTTCTGAGAGGCAATCAAGTATTAAACTTTCAGTTAATCAGTCTTAAATTGCAAAATACTTCTAACTTGATGTCCAAAGTAATTTTCTACTGGTTTTGCTACATTCAGTGATGGAAAAGGAATATTAATTATTGCCTGCCTTTGAATGTTCCATTTTCTAGAAGGGAAAAGGGGGTGACCAACATGTATTTGTTAATGGGCAGAATGAGAGGTAATTTGGATTCCCAAACCTGCACTCCCTAACTGGGTTCTGACATCAGCCACATAAAGACAAAATATAGTCTTAGTGTGAAAAGAACTTTAATAGAAAAAACTTTCATAGAATTAGTGTGCATAGCATACAGAATGAATAGAGGACAATAGTTTCCCAATGAAATATCCAAAGTTATCCAACCATTCATGGGTAAATGCCCAGTCAAACAGGGTTGACCAAAAACAGGACCTCAAAGTCCCAAAAGCTTGTCACAAGACAAGGCACCTTCTGGTGAGGACACACAGAAAAGGGGCTGAAGGGCCAGGCAAGTCTGTAAGGAAAAAAGCAAACTCAAAGTTCAAGTCGAGATAAAAGCTGCCATCATCAACCTCTACATGGGTCTCTCACCCATGTCTTTTCCAGTTTTCTCATGTTCATCTCCCCAAAGTCCCTGTTGCAAGTCCAAGGCTAAGAAGCAAGCACAGCTTCTTCACCTGTAGCATGTGTCTCCCCAAGACATTTTATAGCCCCCCCACCCCCTACACTCCCTCCCCTCCTACCACCCCCACCCCACCCTGTTCAGCTCCACCATTCATTAAGTGGGGCCAAAAACATGGAACTTCCCCTTTTTTAGATTATACCTTTACAGAGTCTGTCAGTCATTTGTCATCTGAATACCTACTGAGTTCCAGAGGCTCCACTAGTTATTGAAGTTAAGAAAATAAAGTGCAAAATTTCTGTTTTCAGTGAGAACAATAGAAAAGCAGACAATTGCCCTGTACTTCTCAGATAGTTTAGTCACAAGAAATTAGTGTAGCCGATATAGGAAGTGTACTCAATATGGGCCTCTGGAAAACTATGACAGATTTAAACATTTTTTATGAGATCTGGAGCTGTTGGCAGTATAGTTAAATCTGAAAGTGAGGATTTTTTTTAAGATTTTAAATAATTTATTTATATATACATATATTTCACATCATTGTAATACCCAGGGGTCACCCACCTCCTCCTCTCTCTGACTGCTTCAGCTGGTACCCCTCCTCCCCAGTTGTGTATTTTCATTTGGTTTTCCATATATTAGTGAAAACATTTGGTTTCTGTCTTTTTCTTTCTAACTTGTTTCTGCTAATATGATTTTTTCTAGGTACATCCATGTTATCATAAAATTGTCACGTTTGTCATTTTTAATTGATGAGTAATATTCCATTGTATATATATATATATATATATATATACCACCTCCGTTTCATCCATTCATCTGTTTTGGGACACTTGGGTTGTTTCCATGTCCTTGCAATTACAAATAGTGCTGCAGTAAACATCCAAGCACAGGTGTCCCTTTGTACCCACATTGAGGTCTCCTTTGGGTAAATTCCCAGAGTTTTATTTGATCCATTCAGAGTCAGAGAGAGAAAGAGAGAGAGAGAGAGAGAGAGAGAGAACACTAACATGTATTTGTAAATTGGAAGATTTCACATGCACACAGAATTCAGTTCTCTGGGGTTTTTTTTAAGTCATATGATCGGACAATATGAGGCATTCATTTCCATGTTGCAACATTTCATAGAATTAAATAATAGTAATAGGGTTTTAAAGTCACTCGCTAATAACAATCTCCACTATCTCTTGAAGCCTTATCATCTGTTTCATGCGTAGTTTCTAAGAGGCAATCAAGTATTAAACTCTCAGTTAACCAGACTTAAATTGCAAAATACTCTTAATCTGATGTCCAAAATAATTTTCCTATTGGTTTTGCTCCATTCAAATGCCTAACATTTGAAATGAGAATCAGTTGCCACACTTAAATTGTTGTTTTTCTTATAGTAGAGAACTAATTCTCAGAACCTATGTTCTCTATATAAAGGAAAATAATGAAAGACAGATCAGGATAGTAACCTGTTTTAAGAAAATGGGAGTGAGCATATTCTGTTATTATAACCTGAAACTTCTAAAGACAAGAGATTAGTCAAAGAATAAAGGAAAGGCGTAGAAAGAATGTAGGCCACACATAATAACTAAAGCAGCATGGCACTAGAATAAAAACAAACACACAGATCAATGGAACAGAATTAAAAATCCAGAAATAAAGTCACACAGGTAAGATCAATGACAAAGGGGCAAAAAAACACACTCTGGAACAAAGATAGTCTCTTCAATAAATGGTGCTGGGAAAACTGGACTGCTATATTCAAAAGAATGAATCTAGACTACTCCCTCATACCATACACAAAAACCAACTCAAAACGGATAAAAGAAACTATGGTTCATGGGTGATAAGTGGTGGGAGAACCCAAGAGTAGATAACAATGTAAAATAAAACAAATTTTAAAAATTAATAAAAAATGGATAAAAGAATGGACATAATACCTGAAACCATAAAGAAAACATAGGCAAAACACTCCATGACTTATACCACAAAAACATCTTCCAGGACACATATATAGAAGCAAGGAAAATGAAGGATAACATGAACAGTTGGAACTTTATCAGGCTAAAAAGCTTCTGTATAGCAAAAGAGACAATTACCTAAGCAAAGAGACTCCTAACCAAATGGGAAAAAATTTTTGCCCTCCACTCAACTGACAAAGGTCTGATAAGACAGACCCACAAAGAACTCACACAACTTAACAAAAACAAAGGAAAAAGCCTAGTCAAAAAATGGGGAGAAGGGCTAAAAAGACACTTTCCCAAAAAGGAAATACAAATGACCAACAGGTATATAAAAATATGCTCAACATCACTTAAAATCATGGAATTGCAAATCAACACCACAAGATACCACCTTACAGCAGTAAGAATGACCCATATCAAAAAAATGGGCAACAATCAATGCTGGAGTAGATGTGGAGAAAAAGGAACACTTACACTACTGGTGTGAAGGCAAACTAGTCTAGACACTATGGAAAGCTGTGTGGAAGAACCTCAAATTACTGAAAATGGAACTACCATTCGATCCAGCAATTCCACTTCTGGGAATCTGCCCAAAGGACACCAAAAACACTAATTGAAAAGGACTCCTGTACCCCTATGTTATTGTAGCACTTTTTACAATAACCAGGATATGGAAACTACCCAAATGCCCCAAAACAAATGGATCCAAAAGTGTGGTATATTTACACAATGGAATATTATTTAGCAATCAAAAATGACAAGCTTATGTCATTTGCAGCAACATAGATGGATCTATAAGGAATCATATTAATGGAAATAAGACAGAAAGAAAAAGAGAAAAAGCAGATGGTTTCACTTATATCTGGTATACAGGGAAAACCAACAAACAAAAGGACAAGAAAAAGTTAAAAATAACAAACTGCCTGCAGAACTAAAGCATAAAGCAAAGGAGGGGGAGGAAGATCGAGAGATCAAAGTGCACAAGGAGGGATGATGGTTCATGAATGACAAGGTGGTGGGAAAATCTCAGGGTATACAATGATGTAAATATATGTGTGTATATGTGCAGTCAATTAACAAAATAAGATTAAAAAGATATGAAAGGGCCGGGCACGGTGGCTCCTGCCTGTAAGCTTCAGCCTATGAAGGGGCCTGTACTAGGGATCACGGTTCAAGTCCCGCTTGGGGCCCATAGCAAGACCTAGTTCCAAAAAATAGCTGGGCGTGGTGGTGCGCGCCTGTCATCCCAGCTACCTGGGAAGCTACCTGAGGCTGGGGATTGCTTTAGTCTGTGGTACCCTGGGCAATGACAGCCTGCGGTTCCACGGGCAAAAATAGCGAGACCTAGTCTCAAAAATAAATAAATAAATGAATGAATTAATGAATGAATGAATTAATGAATGAATAAAATTAAAAGATATGAAAAAAAAAGAATGTAGGCAAACACATAGGCAAGATGACAGCTGTGTAGCCAAAGTACAGTCATCTGCCACCTAATGTCATTTCAATCATGGAGGGACTACATATACAATAGTGGCCCCAAAATTCCTGTTGCTCAATAACACCCTAATATCATAGCATGATAATGATTTTATATAGGCAGCAGCTCCATACAGCTCCATTTATCACACATCTCCAATAGCATCCTTTTCCTTCATATATTTGATTTAATCTCATGTGGTTTTGTTCAGTATGGCCTCTAAGCATACAAAATGCTGATGCTGCCAGTGAGAGGCCACCTTGAGTGATTGACCTGGAAAAAAAAAGTGATCCAGGGCTATGACTGTGGAAAATCAGTGATGATTATGACTTGCCAGTCAGACATGTCCATCCCAGCATAACTACAATCTTGAAAAATAAGAGCAAAGTGAGGGAAACTGTTTAAGGATATGCTTCACTGATAGTAGTTTGACTAACAAACATTCAAAAGGATCTATATCAGAGATGGAGAAAATTCTAATGACCTGGATTGAAAACCAGACACAGATCATATCCCTCTCAGCACCATGATGATCACAACCAAAGTAAAATTTTGCGATTTTTTTTAAAAGGCTGAACCCAACCATGATGTTGAATTTTCTACTAGCACTGGGTGATTTAAATGATTCAAGAATTTTTATTCATTATGTTAGTGAAACTGTGTGATGAATCTGTAAGGGCTGGTGGAAAAGCTGCTGAACAATTTTGGGGAACTCTAGATAATATGTGGGGAAATTACATGCCTGAATAAATCTTTATAATGGATGAAACCTAATCTGGAAACAGATGCGGGAAAGAACTTTCATCCACAGGGAGGCTGAGTCAATACGGTGTTTCAAATCTTTTAAGAAAGGGAGAACAGTTTCATTTAGATGCAATGTTTCCAGCTACAAATTTAAAAAACAATGAAGGCCCAAGACCTTCAAGCATATCAGTAATCACAAACTGCCAGGGTACTGCGAGAACAGAAAAAAGCCATCGAGGGTCCAGCTCCTCTTCCAAGGTGCCCTCCTGGATTGCTGGATTGGTGAAATGGAGACATAATGTTTTGTATTAGGGTTTCAGCTAAGTGTTACTACAAAAGAACCCGCAATTTTTTAAAATTTTAAACTTATAAGAAAGTTACAGTCAGCAAAGTTTAGTTTATTATTAAACAAAAATATTCTTTATAAATGTTGTGGAGTCTAAATGCATAGTGTTTTAAACTGTACAAAGTCTTCACATCCACTCACCGTTCACTCACGGACTCACCAGAGTAACCTGCTATTCTGGAAGCTCCATCCATGGTATGTGCCCTATACTGATGTATCATGTTTCATCTTTTACACCTTATTTGAACAATGCTTTTTCTACTCCTAGATATGTTTAGATACAGAAACACCATTGTGTTATAGTCATCTACAATATGCAGTATATAACACTACCGTCATGTTCAGAGCCTTGGAGCAATGAGCTAGACCATATAACCCAGGTATGTAGTTGGTTATCCCATCCAGACTCTGTAATTACACTCTATGATGTTTGCACAACCATAAAAATGCCTCATAGTGTACTTCTCAGAATGCATTCCTGTCATTAAGCAATGCACGATTGACTATATGAACTGCAGATATTCCAGTATCAATGGACAGGGGGTGCTTGCCATGGAAGAGCAAGTGCAAGAGATGAGTTAGTCTAAGCCAGTTCTCTTTCTGTGACATCAGTTCAATCTATTTATTCATTCCTGATAGTGAAATCAAGGCAATCCCATATTACCTACTTGATTTAGGGTTCAAAGAGAATATCCAGATAAAATACAGGAAACCCAGTTAAATTTGAATTTCATATAAACAGTGGATGATTTTTTTAGTAAAATATTTGGGATATACTTATATTTTAAAAATATAATGGATAGGTCCTACTCGGATTTTTCCTTTTTTTTTTTTTTTTTTTTTTTTTTTTTTTTTTTTTTTTTTTTTTTTTTTTGAGACTAGGTCTCGCTATGTTGCCCAGAGTAGTCCCAAACCCACAGACTCAAGTGATTCTTAGACTCCGCCTCCCAAATAACTAGGATTATAGGTACACCACCACGCCTGGCTATTTCCAATTTCTTTTCTTTTCTTTTCTTTTTTCTTTTTTTTTTTTGAGACTAGGTCTCGTATTTTTGTCTGTGGAACCGCAGGCTCACATTGTCTGGGGTACCACAGACTCAAGTAATCCCCAGCCTCAGCTTCCCAGGTAGCTGGGATTACAGGTGCGCACCACCACACCCAGCTATTTTGGGGGGACTAGGTCTCGCTGCTTGCTCCAGGTGGGACTCGAACTGCGATTCCTGGCCCTGGCTGCAGCTCCCTAGGCTGCCACTTACAGGCATGCGCCACCATGCCCAGCCTCCAATTTTTCTAACCTGCTTCTAGTTCCAAATTAAAACACAGTTATCAAACAATTACTATAAAATAAAGGTATCCAAAGCCAGGCACCGTGGCATGTGCCTGTAAGTTTCAGTCTATGAAGTGGCTGGGGCTAGGGATCGCAGTTTGAGTCCCGCTCGGGGCAACATAGCAAGACCTAGTCCCAAAAAATAGCTGAGCATGGTGACGCACACCTGTAATCCCAGTTACCTGGGAAGCTGAGACTGGGAATTGTTTGAGTCTGTGGTTCCACTAGCAAAAATAGCAAGACCTAGTCTCCAAAAATTGATAAATAAAATAAAGGTATCTATACAATGATGTAAATATATATGTGTGAAAAATAAAAATAAAATAAAGTTATCCTCAGCAACATCCTCAAATCTTAACATGCTAAATGGGAAATTTCCAGTTCTCCTTGTATTGGTCTTCTTTAAATATCTCAACACTAATCCATCTTGCATTCAACACTCTGGCATAAAGAAATTACCAATCTACTGGTGACCTACATGGAGAAGAAGATGTGGACAAAAGAGAATAAGACATGAAAACTCTAAAACAAAAGAGCAGTTGCCTGAACTAACCTCATATAGTCAGAGAGTTTGCCAGCTCATGGTGATTTAGGGGCCTAAGAAAGTCATGATAACTATAATCAGTTGCTAAATCTGAAGAAGTTAGTAAAACAATGTCTGTGTATTATTTACCCAAAATGTGAATTTGCTAAGCTGGAGTGATTTTTTTTCCCTACAAAGTCCTTTTGAAGAGGACAAGTTCTATATTCCACTATGGAATGATCTCCAGGATGTGTTGTTAAGGAAAACCAAGGAGTGATGAAAACTGGAGGAATATTTAAATATATATGTACCTTTATTTTCAAAAAGAAAAAATGAAGCATTCACTATAAATAAACAAAAAATGATAATCTATAAGGAATAAAGGGGCAATAAGGGCATTCCTTAAAAATATTTTTTAAAAAATACCAAAACAAATGAACCTTCAAGTTTTTGTCATAGTCAAGAGAATTATTTCAAGAGTCTTTCTTTAAAACAATATTTTGGAGGTGGGACTTCAGGAAAGACAGAGTGAGAAACTTTGTAAGAAACAATTAAAAGAAAAACATGATTGTCAAAATAAGTTTCTCCGAAATTCAAAACCAAAGGCTTATAACAATCTGGAGTATTTATTCAAGATAAACTAATGAACTTTGGTAGGGCTAGAGCCTTTGTGACAGTTTCGCTTGTCCCATTGCCATATATATATCTCTCCAACATCTAACAAACATTCAATCCATCAATGGCAAATTTATATTCTTCTCAAATTCACATGAAACATTCTATAAGGTTAGTCACATGTTAAGCAACAATATGAGTTTTAGTACATTTCAAAAGAGTGAATTTATACAATATTCATCGTACATTTATATTTATAATACTTATATGTATTTACATAAAGCATCTTCCTTAACCACAATGGAATAAAATTAAAAATCAATAACAGAAGAAAATTGGAATTCACAAATACATGGAATTTAAATAGGACACTTCTAATTAATTTACCAATGAGTGAAGATGAAAATAAAAATACAACATACCAAAAATTACTGAATGTTTAACATACTTAGAAAGAAATTTAGATATAATCACATGAGAAGAGCTTAGGTTAATAACATAAACTTCACCATAAGACAATGAAAATGATGCCTGCCACGATGGTGCATGCCTAGGAAGCCACAGCGGGGACCAGGGATGGTGGTACTAGTCCGGCCCGGGGCAACGTAGTGAGACCTAGCTCCAAAAAATTAGCTGACTGTGATGGCACGCGCCTGCAATCCCAGCTACCTGGGAAGCTGAGACTGGGGATTCCTTGAGTCTGTGGTACCCCGAGCAATATGAGCCTGCGGTTCCATGGGCAAAAATAGCTAGACCTAGTCTCAAAAAAAAAAAAAAAAAGACAATAAAAAGTGAGGGGGGGGAGCAAACTAACCAAAGGAAGCAAAAGAATGGGAATACAAAAGATTAAAACAGAAATAAACGAAATAGAAAATACTAGAGTAAAGTCAATGAAAGGTAGCCTTCTTGAAGAAAGCAACAAAATTGATAAACCCCTAGCTCAACTGACAAAAAAAGGGGAAGGTTACTAAACTACTCAAATTACTAAAATCAGGAATGAAAGAAAGGTTGTTGCTACCAACCTTATAGAAATGAAATTAATCATAAGGGAATGTTATGAATAACTGTGTGCCAGCAAACTAGCTATCTTAAGAATATTGGAGCAAATTCCTATAAAAATACAAGCTACCAAATCTAACTCAAGAAGGAGTAGAAAATCTAAATAAACTTACAGAAGTAGAGAGATTCAATTAGTAATCTATAAATTCCTGTAAAGAAAAGTCTAAGCACAAATAGCTGATCTAGTGAATTCTACTAAGCATATAAAGAAGAAGTAATACCAATCCTAATGAATTCTTATACAAACTAGAAGAAAAGGATTCCAGCATTTCAACGTGTAGGTATATTCTCAAGAGAAATGAAAACATGTCAACGCAAAAATGTGCACTTGATGCATGTATGGAGGTGTGAAGTTTTACTCCAAACCGATATAGTTCCATATATAAATAATTGGCAACATAATATAATTTGGGGGGAAAAAAACAAGCCTTGTACATGAATATTCCTAGCAGTATTATTCATAATAATGAATACCACGGTGAGTAAAGTGGAAATAACCTCAACTGATAAAATGGCTAACCAATGGTTAACTGATAAAATGGCTAACCAAAATATGCTATAATCACAAGACAGAACATTATTCAGCCATTGAAGGAAATGAAGTACTTTTTCGTGCTATATTAGGACTGAGTCTTGAGAATATTATGCCACATTAAAGAACCCAGTCACCAAAGACTGCATATTTTATGATTCCATCTATATGAAATGTCCAAGATGTCCAACATGTAGAGACAGAAAGTATATACCTAGTTGTCTGGTGCTGGTAGTGGTATGGCACGAATGAAGAGTGTCTGGTATTTGGTATGGGTTTCTTTTGGGAAGTGACAAAAATGTCCTAATATTTGACTAGGCTGATTGCTGTACAATTCTGTGAATATGCTAAAATTCCCTGAAATGTGAGCTCTGGAGGGCTGAATGTTATGTGAATTTATCTCAGTAAGCTATTAAAGAACTAACAACAATAGCAGGGGGAATAACCCAGTGATTTAATTGTAATCCCTAGTGGGATATAAATCAAGGATAAGAAGAAATACGTAATATAAATATAAGAAATATAAAAACTTAATTCGGTGGTCCTATTGTTAATAGCGGTATCAATATGGTCATTTTGAAAGTATTATGTATGCATAGTATGGGACAAAGTAAATAAATAATTGTGTTATGATTATTAAGAGCCAGATTTTATAGTATAAGAGAAATGAAATAAAATATAAATTAATAAAAACTGTAAATTAAGGGGGAAACCTGCAATCTTAGGCTTGAATTGTAAATATCAGTATAAACTTCTCATTTCCTTCGTCTTTCTGAAAAATACACATTTCCTAGCTTTATCCATTGAAAAGCATTTTATGACAATCCAGTGCCCAGATTGTGATTTCTAAATTAGCAATTTATAATTCCTCCACTTAGAGGGGTGGAAAAATAGTTGATTCCAGAACTCAGGAAGAGATCTACCAGATTGACGTGGAAAACATTGTGTCATAACAAAGGAAGAGATGCTACCAAAGATGCTCAAGTCCTTGTTAAAATGACACTGGCATCAACTTGAAAGTACTTCCATTGTCCAATATGGACAACTTGAACATCCAAAGAATAATGGACAATATTTTAAAAAATTAAAAAGAATTCCCAAATGGGATATATTTAAATGAGACCACTTGTCACAGTTGTGTATTTTTCCACAACATACTTAGCTATGAGAGTAGGCCTAACTAAGGTTCACAGAGAGTTGGGTTTTGCCCCCCACCACACCCCAAGTACCACAGAAAACCATGAACCAGAGGCTTGTGTTTTCAATGCTCGAGAGTGACTATAAAAATGTAGTATTTGTTCAGGTGGCAAAGGAACTGGGCTTGCAAAGTCAGAGGAAGAGTCAAAAAGCTCTGTAAGCAGAAAGGAAGGGTAAGGAGGACTCTGACCCACCTTTAAGACCAGTGGTTTGAAGGGTGGTGTATAGAAAGTACTCACTCCTCTTTCTAAAGGGCTGCAAGGAAATGGATGTCTTCCAGCCAGAGCCACAAAGTGAAGTGCAGATTGAGAGAAGTGTTGAGGACACAGGATGTTTTGCTGATGACTGCTCATGCATCCCAGAGTACACAGTGGAAGTGTTAATTAGTAAAGGTTCTCCACAAAAACAGAACCAACAGGCTATATATAAATATCTACAAAGAGATTTGTTAGGACGAATTGTGATATACAATTATGAGCTTGAAAAATCCCACAATCTGTACTCTGCAAGCTGAAGCTATCTGGGCACCTCCTGATCTAGTCAGTAAACCTAATGAACTATGGCAAAGGACTTGAAATCAGCATGGTCCATGAGGGGAGAAGAAAACATGGCATGTGATGAGACTGAGTTAACAGGGGATGTACAGAGGTATTAGTGAATACAGATCTGTTGGTGATGGACATTTACAGAGATGGGACTTGTCCTGATGATCTCTGAGGAGAGGGTGAGTCATCAGAAAGAGTTATTTCTGCCCTTTGGGAATTGATCTGGTCTAAGGTGATGAGAGCACAAATGAGGTTCAAGACAGACATAAATAACAGAGTTGCTGCAAGATAGTAAAATCCGGAAAGATGGGATGTGACTCTGATCTTTCTGTTCTGAGTGATTAAAGTCATGAGGATATTATTACCTACAGTAAAAAAAATTCAGTAGTTATAACAGGCTTGACAGAGATAATAATTAGTTCTGTGAAATGAAGAATAATTACCATAGGATTAAATTAACTCAAGAACATAGTGATGGTTTCAAATAGTAAAAATGTTTTGATTAAGCCTTTTTATGAAATTGTCTCTTGCTGAAGAATAACTTCTAAACTTCAGTTCATCCTACAAGGACTAGAGAAGTAGCAAATATTCAGAAGTAGCAAATATTCAAATATTTTTTGTATGTTCTCGATGTTTATAGGTATTTGCATGTGATGTTCATGTGATGTTCTGATTAGTCAAATAGTCTAAAGTCTGCACAAATAAAAATCATAATGCAATACTTCTACTCACAGTCCAGAAGAGAAAGAAATAAAAAAGTGCTAGCAAGGATATAGTGCTGGTGCAGGTATGATTTGGTGCAACCACTTCAGATAACAGTTCAGCAGTAGCTACTAAAAATGAACATACCCATAACAGTGACAGCATTCCTACGTAAAATACTCACACATATGTTCACAGCATACTTTTTATAAAGGCCTCCAACTGCAAATAAGTCAAATGTCCATCAATAGGGGGATGAGTGAATTCACTTAATTACTCATTCAAATATTATACAGTGATAAGACCTATGAGTTAAAATTAGGTGTAATAGCATAGTTGAGTTTCACACACATAACATTGACCCAAAGAGGCCAGAACACAAAAAATTACACATACTACATGATTCCATTCATATAAAGCAAGGGTAGTCACAGTTGGACAACTGTTTTTGTAACTCTAGTTTTATATTTTTTTTTACTTGTGCTATAAGTATCTTTTTTTAATAATTTATTTATATATAAATTTTACATCTCTGTGATCTCTGGGGTTACCCCCCCAACTGTTCCCACCCTGTCCCATCCCCCCCGCCCCAGGTTGTGTACTTCAATTTAGTTGTTGGCTGGTTTTGTCTTTTATTCATGGATTTTTGTTTATCTTACCCATGTCCAATATAGTAGTGAAACCATTTGGTTTCTTTTTTTTTCTTTTTGACTTGTTTCTGCTAATGAAGTCTTCTAAGTCCATCCATGCTATCATAAAATCATCCAATTTGTCATTTTTAATTGATGAGTAATATTCCATTGTGTGTATATACCACATCTTTTTCATCTAGTCATCTGTTTTTGAACATTTCGGTTGTTTCCATGTCTTTGCAATTATAAATAGTGGTGCAACATCTGAGTACAGGTGTCCCGTTGTACACACATTGAAGTCTCCTTTGGGTAAATTCCCAGGAGAGCAATTGCTGGGTCAAATGGTAGTTCCATTTTGGCTAATTTGAGGGCCCTCCATACAGCTTTCCATAGAGGTTGGACCAGTTTTCATTCCCACCAGCAGTGTAAGAGTGTCCCCTTCTCTCCACATCCTCGCCAGCACCTGTTGTTGCCCATTTTATGGATATGGGCCGTTCTTACTGGTGTAAGGTGGTATCTCATTGTGGTTTTGTTTTGCATTTCCCTTATTGCTAGTGATGTTGAGCAATTCTTCATGTTCCTGTTGGCCATTTGTATTTCCTCTTTGGAGAAGTTTCTTTTTAGTTCTTCACCCCATTTTATGATTGGGTTTCTTGTTTTGCTTTTGTTTAATTGTGTGAGTTCCTTATGGATTTTTGTTATTAAACCCTTATCACTCTTGTGGAGGACAAAATTTTTTCCCATTCAGTTGAGCTTATTTTAGTTTTTTCTTTCATCTCTTTTACTGTACAGAAGCTTTTTAGTTTGATGTAGTCCCATCTGTTTATGTTTTCCTTCAATTTTTTGCCATCAGTAGATTTTTCCAGAAAGAGGTTATGTAACTCTAGTTTTATTGGAATACAACTACACTCATTTGGTTGTGCATTATTATTGACCTCTTTAGTGTTACATGTGAAGTGGAGAAGTTGGGACAGAAGCCAAAAATATTATTTGACTCTTAGAAAATGTAGGCTGACCCTTGATACAAAGTTAAAAATGGGCAAATTAATCTATGATGCTGGAAGTCAGGATAGTGCATAGAACCAAAAACTGTCAATATTTTTATGGACTTACACTTTTCTCAAAACCACTAAAGAAAATTTCACCTAAATCACAGATGTGACAAGTACAACAAATAAGAATTCATTTTTTATTATTACATCACTGTGACCTCATTAAGACAGTTTTCCAGAAGTAAACTATCACTCCAGAAAATAAAGGCTGCTTCTATGAATTTAAGATGAAATCAGAAAGGAAAATCGTGTATGTACATATACACAAAGACTCACATTTCTGCCTCAGGTGTATTTAGCACCGTAGGTGACATCTGACAATAGCTGGAGAAATCAGTTGTCATGAATTGGGGTCATGGGTGCTCCTGATACTAAGAAGGCAAAGGTCAAGGATGTTGCTAATCATCCTACAATGCCCAGGACAGCCTCCCATGGTAAATGATTCCCTAGTCCAAAATATCAATAGTGTTCAGGTTGAGAAACACTGGTTTAAAGAATGTCAAATAAATTTAGTACCTCTAGAAAAAAAATTCACATATAATGTGGCAAAAATAGTAACAATAAAACTAAATCTATGTTGTCCAATAGAACCTTCTACAATGATGAAAATGTCTATATCTGTGCTGTTCAATACTCATTAGCTACATGTGAGTACTGCTCAATTGAAATATGTCAGTTGCCAAGAGAAAGAAAACATTTTCCAAGGAAGAGCTAGTTAGTAGAGATGCTAAAGAGATGGTTGCGGGCAGAAGTCTTCCCAGGAGGAAGAAATCTTTCCCCAAAGAGGAACCAGTTAAAGGCAGGTAACAGGGTTGTCTCCAAGAAAAATAAGTTTTTCTCTCAAGGAGGAGTTGCTTAGCAATACACTACAAGAATCTGTGGACAGCAAGAGCACAGCTTCAAAAACAAGAAAAAGTTCCCAAAATTATGCCAGGAAGATTAAAATGGTTATTTCCCTCTTGGGGCATAACCCATGGGAACGTTTTCCAACCCATCCACTGTACCCCATTAAAAACAAAAATCTACAAGAATAACAGCTGAAATTTAGGTATCAAATATTTAGTTTATTTAATTTTAATAAATTCAAATTAAACAAGATTCATGACTGCCATATTGGAGAGTGCAGTCAGCACATAGAAGCCCCAAATACTCTTGATGTCATACTTGAAGATTGTTACTAGCTGTGTGACTTAGGTAGCCTTTTTTGTATTTTTATTTTTTTATTTGTAAAATGGACCTTAAAATAGAACAAAGGGAGTGCCGGGCACGGTGGCTCGTGCTTGTAAGCTTCAGCCTATGAAGCAGCCGGGGCTAGGGATCGTGGTTCGAGTCCTGCCTGGGGCCCGAAGCGAGACCTAGTTCCAAAAAAACAGCTGGGCGTGGTGGCGTGCGCCTGTCATCCCAGCTAACTGGGAAGCTGAGGCTGGGGATTGCTTGAGTCTGTGGTACCCCGGGCAACAAGAGCCTGCGGTTCCACAGACAAAAATACGAGACCTAGTCTCAAAAAAAAAAAAAAAAAAAAAGTCAAAGAGATGTGGTGAATATAAAGTGTAACAGAGCCTGGCACATAATAGTTGCTATGTAAGTGTAAGCCGTATTGTTGCCATTATTATACATTGTTGTTGGTATTACTCTCTTTTTTTGAGTTCTTTGGTGACACATTTTTAATAATTAAATATATTGAATGACCTTTCTTTCTTCAAATATGTCACATTATAGAAATAGGGTTTATTTTCAAACTAGACTTATGTGACCAAGGTAAATTCTACTTGATTACACTATCCCCCACTTATCTACAGTGGATAAATTTTCTAAAACCCCTAGTGGATGCTTGAAACCACAGGTAGTACTGATTCTATTTGCTTTGCTTTTTTCTATGCTTATATACATAAGAAAAAGTTTCATTTATAATTTAGGCATAGTAAGATATTAATAGCACTAATGAAAAAATAAAGTTATAGTAATACAGTATCAGTAG